>JASAMW010003757.1:0-143771 GCA_030247985.1 Epsilonema sp. ZAB3_2
TTATTTTGGTTCAATTGTTCTAGATATGAGAATATCGGAGACAAAGTTCGCTGATCTTCCTGAATACTTGCCGACTTTACCGGTGCAATTCAATGCCAGTAAGTACAAAGTAGACGCGAAGAATGCCTAGCTACGAGTTGAGTTATTCAGATCGGTCTCACAAGCGCCATTTCACTCAAATACTATGCATTGTATGGCCCAATGGTAATTTATTTGTTGCAGAGTTAACGACATGTGTCAGTCGGGATGATCCGCAACCTGCTGACTTGCGTATTCCTCTGCTACGCGACGTCTTTCAAGCCTTTCCCACTCTCCCTATCAACATTGACATCAAAGAAGAGGATGAGAAACTACTGGACTTGGTAAGCAAGCGACAGTCAAATCTTCTCACATGGCGTAAAGATGTAATGTTAGCTGAGAGAATCTGTTGTTAGCCTATCTAATAGCTTGCACTATACGTACTGTACATTGTACAACATGCCTAGGTGAATGAAATGATACTGGAGTTTGACCGTGAAGAGATAACTGTATGGGGCAATTTTCGCAACTCGGTCTGTCGCAAATGCTACAAGAAGGTAAGGAAGGACAGGTTCCATAGCCTACTTGCTTTTCGCGTGTAATATCGGACTGACACTGCCGTGTAATGCCATGCTATCACATGGGTAATATAGCTGAGGAAACGATCAAGACTGCCAATGCGTAAATATGTTACACAGCGTGGATAGGATAGCTAGTGAATGTTGCATTGCAATTCTATAAATAAAGATGTCCATGATAATGTACACCAAACTCGGTCTTGATCCTTTCCTTTCCATGGCTACTACCTTGCGAACCTACTATACTATTAGGATATGCTTAGTACACTTTCAGAATCCCAATGTTCCATTGCTGTTTTCCTTGCGACGAGTGGTGACGTTATGTCTGTACTTTTATACGGGTCTCCTACCCTTCATTCCATTGAGAGAGAGCTGTCTGGAAATACTCATGCCAAGCGTCTTTCTATGGTAGCCTATTACGGCAAATTGCATTATTGAATATATACATACGTAGTACGTACGTCGTACGTGCAGTGCAGTATTTTTCTGCTGGTTATTGTTTCAGCAATCCTAATGTTTTGTACAAACCAACCAGAAGGCAGCGTTTTCTTCTCCGTTTGATCGATAAGTAAGAATATTGGCGTTCCTGGCTGCTAATCTATGTAACCGAGAGAATGCGGAGATTGCCAAAATCGCGGAAGACTTTTCGCATGGAATGCATGGACGGATATACGTACAGTACCTATATACAGTATATGCGCTCACCTGTTTGTTTGTTTGTATATATTTGTAGGGTGCTGATGCGCAGGTGGCTGTTTGAGCATTTGAACAAGCGCGGCATACACGTGTACGTGTGGGTGCTGAATCTAGAGGAAGAGTATGACCGGGCGTTCGCCGTGGGTGCCAATGGCGTCATGACGGACTTCCCTTCCAAACTGCGAAGGTATCTGGACGAGAGACAGCGCACATCCAATGAGAACCCAAACCCACTGCCTACTACACCACTGCAGCAGTAATAGAGGCATCTGGAACATACAGAAAAGGAGTCCACGCCCATTGCCCGTTTTAAGTGAGAATAGAACTAACACTTTCTGCGCTCGCGTTTAAGTATAGTTGCTTCATTGAGAGAGAATTCGGGTGAGATTTTTGGAAGTGGAGGAATGCGTGGGTGTGTCGATTTTTTCCTGTGTGTAAGTATTCTCTCAGTGAACCGACTATAATACAAATGGCATCTAAAAAAGCTCACGCACGGGGTACGATTATCTAGTCCGTTCTTTATTCAATACGAGTAGTTGAGCAGTAGCTGCTGCATGCAGGCATGTGATAATATACGTACATACGTAGCTTCAGTTACAGGTAGGTAAGGTGTGTAGCCGATGAGATAGAAGCTAAAGTAGAACTGGAATTGCTGGGACCCATGCATTATTTATCTCCGGTTCTAGCGACCGTAGAGCAAAGCGGTTAAAAATCTCTCGATAACTTTAGCTCGCCTGGAAAATAAAAAAAACCGCATGCGTCTACGTGCCCTCTGTGTCGAGAAATCGCCAAATTCCTTAAGTACTAAAAATGTACACTTTTTTCTATTATTCAACATAACTGAACAATCTGCAAATACTTTTTCATTAAAACTAGCCTATCATATGTATAATTTGATTCAGATTTCAAAAATATTATTGTTGTTTCAAAAAATTTAACCCCTACCCAAAAATTGTCAAAAATATACAAATTTTGCAAAATTATATACTAGGGGTTAAATTTTTTTTAAAACACCGATACTGTTTTTGAAATCTACCCCAAATTTTACATAGGATAGGCTACTTTTAATGAAAAAGTTTTTGCGGCATTGTTCATTCATGTGGAATAATCGAAAAAAGTGTACTTTTTTACATTTTTAGTACTTAAGGAAATCGGCGATTTCTCGACATAGAGGGCACGTAGACGCATGCGGTTTTTTTTATTTTCCAGGCGAGCTAAAGTTATCGAGAGATTTTTAACCGCTTTGCTCTACGGTCGCTAGAACCGGAGATAAATAATGCATGGGTCCCAGCAATTCCAGTTCTACTATAATTTGTTTTTGGAACGTGCATCGCACTGACTTGTTCTCCTTTATAGTCTGGCCAATAGCAGTTGGCACCTGAACTCAAGGCGCATTGCGTAAAATAGATTTACAAATGCGGATTTCTGTCCACGCTTCGTGTACTCCTATTTAGCAGAAGTACATGCAAACTACGCAACTCGCCTTGAGTCCAGGTGCCAACTGCTATTGGCCAGACTATAGTCGTTTCATCGGTTTTACGTGTACTGTACTATACTGAAAGCACTAGTCTTCGTTCCGTGTTTCCAGCTGCTCTGATAGCTTAGCATCATTCATACTTAGCTTTATTTATAAAGCAGCGTATATCTTCACTACGAACAATGTAGGATTCTGCCGAGTAAGCACTTTACTCGTGTAATTATCACCTAATATGTAACTGTTACACCAAACCAATAAGTTGGAGTGTGTAGGTACTGAGAAGATTGCACTATGATACGTACAAAATACAGTACAGGTCAGGGGCAGTATTTGTCGGATTTCATCTTCTTCCTCCTATCTAGCAGTACTTCGTGTAGATTTCCCTCCGCCTTAGCCTTGCGAATATTTGCCATGGTCTCCGGATTCATGTTGACTTTGGAGTGCTGATAGAGCTTACTGCAAAGCAAACCACAACTTGTCAATGCACTTGCATTGGACAGCAGAGTACGTGAGCAACGGACAGAAATCTGGGTTATAGTCTTTTCACCGCGGGCAAGATCTCATGCAGAGCGTGCTTTGAACTTACACGTAGGAGACTTCGCAGTCCTTGGACGCCTTATAGTCTTCTGCTGGCGTAAAATCAACTGGCTTCTCCTTCTCCCGATTGGTACGCAGCTGAAAAATGCATATACAGTACCGTATTTTTGGGTGTAGGGCATAACCGTGGTTAAGAGACGTTTTCTGTAGCGGTTGCATAGTACGTGGAAGGGGGGTACTTTTTGTAAATCGAGATAATATGCCTATCGGATTTCCCATCAAAAACTGCATATGTAGATGAAGTTTTAGGAAAAAAATTTGTTCAGGCATCATCGAGATATTCATGGGTAAAGGTGGGCAGGTCGCATTTTTGCCGTTTTTCAACGTTTTTAGCCATATTTCAGCAACCGAAGGGCTTAGAGGGCTACAATTTGGTACACACATACATCCCATAGGGACCCAAGTCTGGACCAATTTTGAGCCCAATCGGCCACCTGTGTGGCGAGATATAGCGTCACAAAGTGCATTTCTGTATATTTCGCACCTGTTGCAAATTTAGTTTTTTGAATACCACGGCGCGAATACATGCCCTGCATGGGGTAAAATTTTGACAGCAAGTAGAGAAGGGTTAGGCCTAAAAACTTTAGTACTACCGCAAAAAATCTCTATAATTGGAATTGGGACTACAGTCCTCTCGAATAGTGAAAAATACAGCAAAAATTTTCCCGCCTTTATATTTTCCAAGATAAATGAGCAATACCACTGAAACTTTTTCCTCGTAAGTAGCCTATCTTATGTAGAATTTGATGTAGATTTCAAAAATAAATTGTTTTTCCCAAAAAATTTAAACCCTAGCATATAATTTTGCAAAAGTAGTATATTTTTGCGAATTTTGGGTAAGGGTTAACTTTTTTGGGAAAAAGAATTTTATTTTTGAAATCTACATCAAATTCTACATAAGATAGGCTACTTACAAGGAAAAAGTTTCAGTGGTATTGCTCATTTATCTTGAAAAATAAAAAAGGTGGGAAAATTTTTGCTGTATTTTTCACTATTCGAGAGGACTGTAGTCCCAATTCCAATTATAGAGATTTTTTGCGGTAGTACTAAAGTTTTTAGGCCTAACCCTTCTCTACTTGCTGTCAAAATTTTACCCCGTGCAGGGCATGTATTCGCGCCGTGGTATTCAAAAAACTAAATTTGCAACAGGTGCAAAATATACAGAAATGCACTTTGTGATGCTATATCTCGCCACACAGGTGGCCGATTGGGCTCAAAATTGGTCCAGACTTGGGTCCCTATGGGATGTATGTGTGTACCAAATTGTAGCCCTCTAAGCCCTTCGGTTGCTGAAATATGGCTAAAAACGTTGAAAAACGGCAAAAATGCGACCTGCCCACCTTTACCCATCAATATCTCGATGATGCCTGAACAAATTTTTTCCTAAAACTTCATCAACATATGCAGTTTTTGACGGGGAATCCGATAGGCATATTATCTCGATTCACAAAAAGTACCCCCCTTCCGCCTATACTACAGGCTACTCTCAATCCTTACAGAAAACGTCTCTTAAAACAGGGTTATTCTAGAATAAGACATGCTCAACAAAGCTTATTGGCATGGTAGCATG
The DNA here is from genome assembly GCA_030247985.1 of Epsilonema sp. ZAB3_2. Taxonomy (NCBI): domain Eukaryota; kingdom Metazoa; phylum Nematoda; class Chromadorea; order Desmodorida; family Epsilonematidae; genus Epsilonema; species Epsilonema sp. ZAB3_2. Next base: position 4,937 of record JASAMW010003757.1, read on the forward strand.
ATGGTATAGGAGTAGCTACAGCTAGCTTATGACCAGCTTATTACATAGGTAGGTTTGGTACCTTCCAGTACATGGGGGGTTATACACCAGGGGGATATACATAGGACTAAGTTTGTTTTGCCAATGGGGGGTTATACACTGAGGGATATACTCAGGGGGATATACACCCAAAAATACGGTAACATACACGTACACATACTTATAACTTCAACTGTGAGTTTACAATTACTCACCATGTGTTTGGTGCACTAGGATGAATTCAACGCGAGTTGTATAGTAGTAGGTATTTCACCTGTATCATTTCCGTTTCCCTCGCTACCCGTGCGGAGGCATAAATAAATCCATCTCTGTCGGTTTCAGTCGTCATGAAGCACTGGTTACCAATCGCCTGAAGCGCTGTCTTACCCTGCAAAATACACGTACGTATAGTACATAATGGTGCCCGCATTCGTAGCCGGCAAGCTGCATACACACGGGCTTTGTTTTGTAACCAGTCAAATTGAGCCACTTTACATACTATAGGCCTACATCTTGGAAAACAATCTCCCATTTCTCCCGGGATCCGATAGCATCCGAATTCGCCACCACTTGACCCTCGCTGCTCACTCCCATGTATTTTCCGTATCCGGTCTTGAAGGAGACGTGGTTGGTGTCCGGGGCGCGCAAAAGCATCAACACTTCCTCCTGGGCCGGCGTTTGACCCTTAGCGCGGGGTGGACCCACGGTAAAACGACCATTGTCCAGCGTCAACAAGTAGGAAGTGGGATCACTGGCAACTTTGATGGCCACTGGACCAGCCTTCACATCCCCCTCCTCTTTCATTAGGCGCCAACCGCCTATGGCAAAAATACTATGTCCATGAATTCCACAAATACGTACCTGGGACAATGGGGCACACGCAATTTCTTGGAAAGGACGCGCCATAGCTACGAAATTAGTACGTATACCACACTTCTATGCTTACCATGATCTCTGGAATCCTGACTAACAAATTCCGACTCCTCCTCATGTTTTCGCTTCTTCGCACTCGCAGAAGAGGAACCTCCACTTTTCGACCTGACAGACAGAGAATCGATCGTATAACAACCAAAATACAGGTAGTCCATTTCCGTGCGTGATTATCCATTGCGTGATTATTCATTGCGTGATTATTCAGTGCGTGATTGTGAACCTTCGACCCATCAGTGAATTAGATCTGTTTGTTGCAGCAGCATTTCACTGCGAGACTGAACAAGAGTGGTATTTTTAATTACAAATTTTGATCAAAAAATGCAAACAATGTATTTTTGACCGCGATTGTGTCTTGTGTTGACTCCTAGGCTAGGCTTAGGTTTAGGCTAGGCTTAGGCTTAGGTTTAGGCAAGGCTTAGGCTAGATTGCACACATAGGCTAGGCTTAGACTAGCCTAAGCCTTTGCCTAAGCCTAAGCCTAGCATAGGAGTGAACACAAGAACATTCCTCCAATACCGGTAACTAATCGCATGCAAAAAATACACTGTTTGCATTTTTTTATTAAAATTTATAATTAAAAATACCACTCTTGTTGTGCAACTCTCGCAGCGAAATGCAGCTGCAACTGATCTAATTCACTGATGGGTCGAAGGTTCACGCACTGAATAATCACGCAATGAATAATCACGCAATGGATAATCACGCAGGGAGGAAAAAAAACGTGCGTGATTATCCATTGCGTGATTATTCATTGCGTGATTATTCAGTGCGTGATTGTGAACCTTCGACCCATCAGTGAATTAGATCTGTTTGTTGCAGCAGCATTTCACTGCGAGACTGAACAAGAGTGGTATTTTTAATTACTAATTTTGATCAAAAAATGCAAACAATGTATTTTTGACCGCGATTGTGTCTTGTGTTGACTCCTAGGCTAGGCTTAGGTTTAGGCTAGGCTTAGGCTTAGGTTTAGGCAAGGCTTAGGCTAGATTGCACACATAGGCTAGGCTTAGACTAGCCTTTGCCTAATCCTAAGCCTAGCATAGGAGTGAACACAAGAACATTCCTGCAATACCGGTAACTAATCGCATGCAAAAAATACACTGTTTGCATTTTTTGATTAAAATTTATAATTAAAAATACCACTCTTGTTGTGCAACTCTCGCAGCGAAATGCAGCTGCAACTGATCTAATTCACTGATGGGTCGAAGGTTCACAATCACGCACTGAATAATCACGCAATGAATAATCACGCAATGGATAATCACGCACGGAAATGGACTACCAACCAATCCATTGCGTGATTATTCATTGCGTGATTATTCAGTGCGTGATTGTGAACCTTCGACCCATCAGTGAATTAGATCTGTACTACCTCCAAAATACGTACATCATACATTATATAGTCGGAGAAACGATCAAGAGTTCGCTTGACAATTTTGCCGCTCCCGTGGCAAATCTGACATTCTAAGACATTCTAAACAAGAATAGCAATAGTTTTTGAAAAAGGGTCGAAAAGCCGGTTGCTATTCTTGTTTAGAATGTTTAGAAATGTTACATTGCCACGGGAGCGGCAAAATTGTCAAGCGAACTCTTGATCGTTTCTCCGACTATACATTGTTTCCATCAAACAAACTTCGAAAAAGTGGTATCTTACGACTCACGTGGTATTCTTTCTTCCTTTCAGTTTCAGTTTTCCAACCTTCACTTTGCTGTAATCTGATGACATTGTGGTAATTGTCTAATAAAAAAACAACGATGCGACGGATTTCTTTGATTTGACTGCGTTTCGTTTCGGTTTTGCTTGTTTCACAGAGGGTGGGGCTAAAAGGCGGACACGGACGCGGACGCGGACGCTGACGCTGGGCTAAAAGGCGGACGCAGAAAAAGCGGACGCGACGATAGATTTGCATCCGCGTCCGCCTTTTAGTCCAATTTGCTGACTCTTCTTTCTACCACTTTGGTGGGTAATGGGCTAAAAAGCGGACGTAGAAAAAGCGGACGCAATATTGCATGTGCTAAGGATAGGACTTAGTCTTTAGGCTAAGGCTGAGGCTTAGGTATTGGATGCAGATGGGTAGGCCTCAGCCTAAGCCTAAAGCATAAGTCACATCCTTTTGAAAAAAACACAACTTGCTTTATTTGATCACATTGTGAAAGAAATGCCCTGTAGACAGCAGCAGTAAACTGATCAGATAGTAGTGACTGCTGAGCATGGTGGTTACACATGCAATGTTGCGTCCGCTTTTTCTGCGTCCGCTTTTTAGCCCATTACCCACCAAAGTGGTAGGAAGAAGAGTCAGCCAGCAGATTGGACTAAAAGGCGGACGCGGATGCAAATCTATCGCCGCGTCCGCTTTTTCTGCGTCCGCTTTTTAGCCCAGCGTCCGCGTCCGCCTTTTTACCCAGCGTCCGCGTCCGTGTCCGCGTCCGCCTTTTAGCCCTACCCTTTCACAGAAGTCTGTGCTTCTTTTTCCAGTTTTTCTTTTCTTTACGTTTTTCTGTAGGTTACGGTATCAATAAAAGCAACTATGACTTCAATATGAAGATTCCTAAAATAATATGAGGATCCTCCATGTTTGCAATGCCCAATCGCTTGTCATGTCACCATCACAACTTTATCACAATGACCATCCCACAGAAGCTGCCCCACAATGAGCATGACTAACCAGTGGTTAGTACCCACGCAAGACATTTCAAAATTTTTACTAGAGAATGTTATGCTTATGCAATAAGGTTAAGGTTATGCACGAGCGGCAAACGCAACTGTGAGTACATGTCTTCACTACAGATCTCATGCCCTATGTATCGCTCGAAGCCAGAGACTTCCAAATGCGGCAGCGGAGCAGATGCGAAAGCAAATCTTGAACGGCAGCAGGAAGAACGCATCTGCTGCAAAGAACCACGCTCCAAGCACCTGCACATAGGACTCCGCATAGACCGTCTGTTCTTGTCGCAGGAAGCAGAATGCACCCATCCAGAAGTTGTAGACAATCATGTAGACACTTGTAGATTGCTGAAAGGCGAACGCTGTCGACTCACTGTATTCGTAGAAGCGGACAAACGATTTCAGCTGGCTCAACAGTAGCGCCCCCTGCAGGCAAGACTCGAAAATTTCCAGAGAATTTGCGGCTATGGTGGCCACGTGATTGAAGGACAGATTGTCGATTGCTGCAGCCATTTGAGCTGCAACGGTCACAGCAGCGCAATTGTGAATAAACAGGAAAAAGACAGTGACGCAAAGACTGATGGTTTCCAACGGAATCCGCCTCCACACTTGCAGACTGTCGTTACGATGTAACCACAAGTAAACGGCGCAGAGCGAAAGGGAGACAATTTCTAGTCCTATGCTCCAAAGGTCCATGAGTCGGCTGGCTACATTCGGCTGGTCCCAGAGATGCGCCAGGAGGCTGTGATAACCGACAAAACATAGGCAGCCAGTGCATAGAAATAGGGTCACTGCGATGCCCACTGCGTTTGCTCGAGGAATGAAGCGATGTTGAGCATCCTTGATGGACGTCTTGCCCTGTATTATTTGCGAATTATTATTGTACACAATTTGGAAAATGCCGTTTGAGTTGTGATGAAGGAAGAGGGAAACGAAGGTGAAGCTGGCCAGGAGGAAGAACACGGCGTTAGGCGTGCCGAAGTAAGGATGGAAATCTCGAACCACGCCGTATACTGGACTGCTGATAGCGCATGAGTCTTCGCCTAAGTACAGTACGTACATACATCAGCGCACCGTTCCTACCAGTGGCTAAGGGTCGGATCGGAAATAAGGGAATTGGACAAAACAACGAAAAATGTCAATACAGAATTTTGTTACCAAGGTCTGTGTCATTTCTGGATGTCAGAGTAATGAGAGTGAGCTGGGTAGCACCAAAAGACCAGAGGCTGATGTCAGTGCCGACCAAGTGCATCAATCCCAACAGTAGACACCTTTCGTAGCCAGGCATTAGCAGCTGTAGCAAAAGTCACGTAATGCACATATCTCTTACATGGTTGCGTAGAAATAAACAGAGAGGAAAAAATAATAAATGTGTCGCACATAACGTCGAGGCATTTATGTACTAAACACACATTATTACCTTGGTATTGTAGAAGAGGACAAAAATGTGAAGTAAAGTGTAGACGAGAGTTGATCCTATGGTGGCGATTTCAATGCTGTTCTCGTGGGAGCATCGCATACCCGTATTTTTAACCACGTCGATTAGCCAGGAGAACAGGAGCAACTGCCAGAAACAGCTATGGATTCCGAAAACTGCAAAAAGAGAAAACTGGGGTACGCTAAAGGAAGCAATGTTTAGCGGTGGGCGTAGCCAACCGTCGTACACTACAGTCACCCTGAATACACGTACTGTAAACGTGTCAGAGTGTCACGTACCTCCGCAGACCAACCGAAATCCATTGGTGCCAAATGTTCTATGCATGAGTTCCACTGCAATTTCACTTCCACCGTGGTCGTCTGCAGTCGTATTCTTCCATGACTCACAGAGCTTTCTTGCCAAGAACAGCAACTGGATCATTGTACCAACTGTACATAGATAAATGTAAAAGGCCTGGAAAACAAAAAGCCAAGCGACCTATGCCCGCCCATCACTACATTCTGTACTAGTGCATTTCATTTCCATGTTGTAAAGGTAAGTACCATCAAAAAATCTTCAATTTGAATGAACAAAATTGTAGGTTACATGCAAATATATGTGTACATACTACATACAGTATGTAGGCTACTTAATGTTCAGTATAAATGCATAACAGCTAAGCTGCAGCTTACATGGTAAATATTTGAGCTGAATGTTTTCGAATGATACATGATGAGGTAGGCAAGAGGAAACGCCAGAGCCACGGCGCAAACTGCCAAACAGTACAGTAGACCCAAGGCTGTCGCCATGACATGGCTGAAATCATATCAAGAAAACATCGGTACGGAACCTAGATTGATGGACATGGGCGGGTATGCGATATGCATGGGGCGAACATGCAGTGGGCAACGCATTAGGCAATGCTAATGCCTAAGCTCTAACGAACGAGTCGAACTAACGTCTGCTGCTTCTGCTAATGCTAATACATTGGCATTGGCTTGTCTTCGAAGTTACGCACTTGCTTTCTGCACTAGTCGTCTAGTGCCAAATATTACGACGTACAGTAAGTACATAGGTACATACTGTACATAAAATCATAACACATAAAACATCGCATGCTGCAACTGTACCGGGCAAATGCTGGTTGTTCATCTGAAGATGGTGTGACCGATGGGATTTGATCCGTTTCCAGCGTCATCTTTGAAGGTGGCACGTTTCTTCTTGGTGGAGGCTGGATTACAGTAAAGGCGGTGCTGTTTCTTCTACTGGTAGCGCTGCCGCTGCGATCATCACAGGTGCCAGCTGATCCATTTCTAGCTGCTTCTACATTTGCGTACGGCACAGTGTTATGCTCATTTATGAATGAGTCCGCAGTTGCATCAATTGCAGTCGATGACAGGGTATTGCTCTGTCGTCTGACGCCTTCTCCGTTCATCTTTGCATTTTCTGTGCCGTTTACTACCATGTAGTAGAGTGCTTGCGATGTATTAGCGGATGAAATTGTGGAGTTGTAATCGGCAGTCTTTGACCCAGTAGATGCCGATCTTCTAGTATTATGCCTACATAATTTCAAATAGTGTAATTCGAAGGTATTCAAGCCAACATAAAACATGCTTATGTTTACCCATCATTTGTAGCAAATTCCTTGATTTCCTCTTCTTCTGGTTCTTCCGTCTCTTCTTCTTTTCCGTCTACGTCTTCATGGAAATGCTCCTGAGTTAGCTGTAGCCGTGATTTTGCCACCTTTTCTTGTTCCTTATTATCGTTCCTGGCTGATTCTGAATCCTTCGTACCCGACAGGTCAAAAGTCAGAACTCTGGAGCTGAGTTTGCGCCTTCCTCCAATGCTGGATGAGGTAGTTGGAAAGCTGAATTTCTTGAACGCGAAAGATACCGTTTCTTTCTTCGTCTCCTCCGGGTCTACGAAGTTTGCGGACGATCCAGTTTTTCTCGTAGCGACTGGCGAAGACTCTTCGCAACTGGCACCTGCCGTATTGGAGGAGTTTCGTAGCTTTGAAGTTTCTTTCGCCGGTGCCTTGTCTGTCGTTTTTGAACCTTTCTTAACAGTTGAACCACCTCCAAAACTTGTTGTCGCAGCGGTAGTGGCCGTTAAAGGGGAACTTTGGGCGGAAAGTTCGGGGTAAGCCTGCATGGATCATTCGATAGAGCTTGAAAAATGCTTCAAAACGCACCAAGTCCGATCCCTCTACGTTGTCTTTCTTGAGTTAGAGGCAAAAATTGATCTGTGAACGGGAAAATGCACGCGAGAGCATGTAGCTCGCTAACCATTACACCAATCGGCATAATTTTGCTACCACCATATGCTCCACGTTGAGTTCTACATTTTTATTGTATAAAGTTTTGCTGTATCTTCACTGCCTGTGGCATGGGAAGCCAAAAACCGTGTGTAATTGCGCACTTAAACACATTATTTCATGGACCTACGAAATGTGTTTAAGTGCGCAATTACACACGGTTTTTGGCTTCCCATGCCACAGGCAGTGAAGATACAGAAAAACATTATACAACAAAAATGTAGAACTCAACGTGGAGCATATAGTGGTAGCAAAATTATGCCGATTGGTGTAATGGTTAGCGAGCTACATGCTCTCGCGTGCATTTTCCCGTTCACAGATTAAATTTTTGCCTCTAACTCAAGAACGACGCAACGTAGAGGGATGGGACTTGGTGCGTTTGGAAGCATTTTTCAAGCTCTATCGAGTGATCCATGCAGGCTTACCCCGAACTTTCCGCCCAAAGTTCCCCTTTAACGCGCCAGTTGTATTTCCTGTTGCAGCTGACGTATTCAATCGCAAAGTAGAAATGTCACCGCGTTTCTTAAACAGTTTCCTATTGGTAGGAATCGAAGACGGAATTGGATCTGTAGCGGCGAATTCCACCAACGTTCCAACGTCACGCACAGAAGTGAATTGCTCCTCTTCGAATTCGGACATTTTCGTGTCTACAATTCAGGGCCACATTCTTTTGGAATTCAATTCGCCAGCTATATAATGAGGAATGCAACTTTACGAAGTAGGCCTACCTGCAGCTTGATGGGTGACTGACAGTCGGCTCGGCAGTACTATTTGTTGACCACGCCGGTGTCGCTAACTCCGTATTCAATCGTCAGCCTATCTGCTCATTACCCACACATTTCTAGCTGCTCGTACGTGTGCTATATACTAGTTGTGTACACATACAGTACACGTAGGAGTCGAACTTACCTGCGACTACGCGGCGGCTAGTGTAATCGCATTTTCTGGATTTTTGGCTGAAAGTGCAGCATAGTAAACAACGCAGGCATGTGCACACTGCTAAGCAAACGCTTCTTGCACCTCTTTCACGCCTCCATCCATGAAATATCCAAACAGAAACGTCAGTGCGCTTCTCAAAAAGTCAACAATGTCGGCTTTTTGCTGACTCAAACAGGTTGCTGTTACGTATACACGAAAATGCTGTGAAGGTGGAGTGGAGTGCCATCGGTCACTGTGAAGGCATCTCAACCAATATTGCTATTGCAAACAGATTATGCAAGTCAATGCTTCACTTTATCACTCCAGTAGTTCAACGATTACGTGTAAGCATAGGTACATAGTTTCTGCTGCAGGTACAGTATGTGTCATTTTTCTTTGTTGTGCGCCTGCCAATCTTCAACTTATGCTAGAAGCGTGAGTCTCTACTCTAATGGCTAAAGTTGACAGAGCAACTGGATTGATGGTTTCAGCATTAGATTTGGTTGCTCTTTGGAGTGTAAATGAACACTGGTTGTTAGTTAGCTTCGCTTTGATTAGGTTGTCCAATGCCCAGGCGAAGGGTACACACATACAGTACGTCACACATAAGCTTGAGTTTGAGCTGAACTATAGCAAACAATGCAGATAACAATGCATTCTCATAAAATTCATAAACATATGTACAATTTTATGTAGTACCTAACCTACGTACGTACTGTATCTGATTAGTACATATGCGAATATTACAGTACACTACGCACAGTGCCCCTAATTGCGTTCCTTTCATGCCACCGCCAAAATTATTTCGTCGAGATCATCAGATCTTATTTCGGTCTATGCGATATACCTGAGTGCAAACCAAGATCAACCACCCCATGCTATGTACCTACCCACGTACGTAGCTGCATCCTTCTCATGTTCTAATGTCAGAAAGCTTCCACGTAACCTTACCGCCGCTGCCGCATTAAAAAAAGAAATATTCCGAAGGGACAAATCCGCAAAGCTATTACATTGGATTTGCTTTAGACCCAGCTGACAGAACGCACCAGTCTGAATGAAATACAAACGACAATGCACTGTTGTTTGTACAATGCACAGTCTAGGTACTAGATACTGTAGATAGATACCGTACTGTAGTCTACGTATGTAGTTGTCTGAGCAAACGATCCCGACCTCGTTTATGTATAATATGTTCTATCATGTGTGAACGCGCGTCGAAGATTTGATTGACGTCAGGGCTTAGTTTGCTTAGTAATTAGCGCTTGAGGCACCCGCTTTCTTGTTTCCATTCCGACATGAAACGTGCATACTATGAATGTAATGTAATGCATAGGACGAGCGCTATGTACATTTCCCTGGAGATGGCTAAAGCCAAAGGTAGTTTTTTGTCTTTGAGCAGCCGTGCACCGAACCGACCCACCAGGCTTTTCCTTTTCCTCTCCGTTCGGTACCGGATTTGCGCGTCCTCTCTCTTTCGCTCGCGCTGGCGCTACTGAAATATATCATTTTTCCAGCACAGTGAATGTTGCTGTGCTCCCATTATAAATGCTTCTACACTAGCTGGAAGCCTCACTGCAATGCAATTGTTGTTATCGTTCCAGGACAGAACACCGGTTTTCGCTTCCATTCAAAATGGCGATTAGAATTTCATTTCCACTTTAGGCTAGAAGAAGAGGCAGCTAAGAAACAGCATATAATCAATTGCTTTAGCTTTTAGCACCCTCACCTCATCCTGTAGGCCGTAGGCTAGTGACCGTTACTTGCACTTTTGAAAATTTCGGTAAAGTAAAAGTACGTACCGGCGGGACTAGGAAAAGCCGGTAAAGTAAAAGTAATTACTTTACCGAAACTGCTCAATGTCCAGTAAAAGGTAAACTGCTGCCGGTAAAAAGTAAAGTAAAAAGTAAAAACATACATATTTCAGGGGTTTTCGGAGGGGTTTTTACCAGTTAGTGCTACTGTACCTTAGGCGGTAGGGTAAATAAATATGTGTTCATTTGCTTCAAAATGCTCATGCAATACGTATCTATGCATGTATGTATTTAATTATGTACTGTATGTATGTACGCATTCATTTCATAGAAAAAATTTGAGTATTTATAGCAAAAACATGCACGAAAACGTTTCGCAGCCAGTGATGTGCGGCTAAATTATTGACAAAATTTACTTTTTTACTGTTGCCAAATTTTTTCAGTACCGGTAAAATTTTCAAATTTCCGGTAAAGTAAAAGTACAATTTTCAAAGGGCGTCCGGTAACAGTAAAAGTAAAGTAATTACTGGCAGCAAAAATGGGTGCCGGTAACCGGTAAAAGTAAAAGTACTTTACTTGTTGCGGTCACTACCGTAGGCCTTCTATACATAATACTACTACGGTGTGTGTGTGTGTTAGTCAGTCAGCTGATATGCATTCTTTTCCAGGCGCGTTCAACCACGAAATGGAAAGCTGCCCTGATTACATTGACTTGAAACTAAACTTGATACATTGTACATACGTTACACCGAAACTTTAGGGTGGAGGGGCTAATGCGCGCAGTGGCAGCAGTGGCTAACTGAAATTCCACCAGAGGATATGTACCATACTATTTTAAGCAGGATAGAGAAAATCGCATCTTTTTCTTTTATCATATTTTCTATTCCTCAGGGATTCATCTACAACTACTTTTCGATTTTATTCTTCGAATTTGACGCAACACGAAAAGCCCACGTCTGAAATTGGCATCTTCTACAATCGGATCGGTCTCATAGAAAATATAGTGATTTGCTTCCCCCACGATATTCTCAGCTGTAATCCTTTCCGTTATCTTCTCTGAGTACGTGCGCCTCAGCTGCTACTTCATGCCGCTTTTCACTGTCACTATTTTATTTTGCTCAGTACGTACTACGTACAAGTACTAATACTAGAAGAGAAGAGACGCTTGTTGGCGCCTTTTGTTGGCGGCACCGTAGAATCTCTCAATTTGGTGGTATTTCTAACCTTTGATCCATTTAGTCATCGATCTCATTCAATGTAGAGGTTTATGAGTACTACTCAGTTATTCGTCTCGTTTTGCTTGATGTTTCAGAGACGATACTATACTATGTACGTAGTTGATTGAAGTGTATCACGTCCACAGCGGACAGAGCTGAAGTCGGCGTTTTGAGATGGCAGCTGCTTCGTCATCATCGCGAAGGAACTGGGCAGATGTCGGCGCAGGAAGGAAAGCAGGGGGCGAACTGGATTATTCTAGAGCAACGGACGAGTGGGAGCCGAACAAAATGTTCAAGAAGCGCGACTTCCAGGATGTCAATCCGCCCAGAAGCAAACAGGAGTATTACGCCCAATACAACCCAATGGTCGGATGGGGAACCGCAATTGGACTGGGTAGGAAAGAATCTGTTTCCACACCTGTATGTGCATGTGGCATAGCCTACGTAATGGTTTTTGCATGCTAAGGTTTGCTCCTGGATGTGGTGGGGGAGAATAGAATACTGTCGAAACCTTAGTCCTAGTCATGTACATACATACAAGTCCACTGGAAATGGAATGTGGAAAACCCATTGCCTTTTGCAGGGGTCATAATTTTCCTCATGGTCTTCCAAGTATTGATGAAATGGGTTCACAAACAGTGGAGTAAGTATCGCTTTGCCAAGGCGATTGCGTCGCAGGTGATGGCGGAGGAGAATGGACGTCTTGCGACAGGTAGTCGTCGCAACGGTCGACATCACTCCTTGAGCAAACCCTTGACCAAAAGGACATCTGTAACTGCGACGACAAGTCTGACTACGCCAATCGATGAATTTCGAGCTCCCCTAATCATCACAAACTCTGATCTTCATGGAATACCGGCTCAGTCCCCACTCAAACCTGCCATTCGCCTATCAGCATCACCTCAGCCGTCAAGGACAGACAACACAGCTGTCGCTGTCAACGTCAATAGTGCAACAGCGACTACAAGTCAACGACGGATAGAAGCAGACCTGACAGCTACTACTTTTCTTGATGGGGACAGAAACACAACAGCTCATAGGCCTGCAGTAGTGATGAATGGAGGTGACACTCTGGGTATACCGGTAGCTGCCAAAGGAAGGGTAAAGGCGCTGTCTTTCTCTGGGGGAAGAAGAACTGTGTACACATTGGAACTGGAAGAAGTACAACCGCATAGAAGTCGTCAGGGATCAGCGGGACAGTCGGATCGGGGCAGCATGATCAATGCGATAAGACAACATTCAGAAAGATCAACAAAGTGATAGATAATATTATCATTTGGTAGTTCTCAGGGGGAAATTTTATACGGGGGTAATAAACAGGTGCAGGAGGACACTATAATAAATAATTCAAGTGAGGGGAGGACTCATACAGTGGAGAGGCAGTTGTCTGTTTACCCATTACGTCTAAGGGTAGAGTATATAGGGAGCAAGTCGGATGCTGAAACTTCGGTCAACGATGTTTGAAGTCCACTGTGCGACATGACATGTTTCCTCCAATTTTGTTGATCAAGGCTTTCTACGTTACGTACATTACGTACATGTCAAATTGAGTTATACAAGATGGTTCATATTTTAGTCACCGGATGTTTTGTGTCTATCTCCTCCACAGAGGAAGAAGTTCACGTACAGTACAATAGCCTCATTGCCACGCGTGTCAAGTCCAATTTACAAATAAAATTTTCGAAAGACGACTAGGCGAGACTTCAAAGAAAACAAGAGCACCCGTTAGATCCTAGCAACCTGTGTTTGTTTGTCGATAGGGTCCAGAAGTACTACGTAAGGTAAGATTTACGTACGTAGAACAGAGCGAATAGCACGCAGTATTGTGATAGTGTATCCGTTGAAAGAAGTGGCATTTGCAGCACATCAACAGTATGTTTGCTATGATCTCTTATATCAATTGAGCAATGTGCAACTTACAACTGGTTCTAGTCTGTTGTTTTCTTGCCACAAAAAGTAAAGTATGTAGGCTACTATGTAGTCAGCTTGATTTTACGTACGTAGGTATAACATACTGTACAATGTATGTACGTAGAGTAAAATACACCTCAACAACAATAATGTTCAAGTAGGTATATATGGTAGTATAATATTGTCGCTGCCATATTCAAAGTTTCTGGCTACCTTTTCTGTCCGCAGTTTTGGTGAACGGTGCCACATACACTAACGCGGTGCCAGTTGCAATTCCGGACAATGGGAAAGCAGCTAATCCGGCAATCTCCTCAATCAATATCAACCAACCTGGTATTATTTCCGATGTTAACGTGGAAATCACCGTCGCTCACACGTGGAGTGGAGACGTCGTTGTCAAACTTGTGGCTCCCGACGGCACAGAAGGCATGCACTGTATCAGGACTCCATAATAGAGAAGGACTGAGCATCTGTGAACAACAGTCGTGCGCAGAGCTACGCCCGATAAGGGCCAAAAGCGTCCCCCAACTGGGACCCCCGTCCCCCATCTGGGGGACGTCCCCCAACTCGGGGACGCCGTCCCCCAACTGGGGGACGCTGGAGGCGACACTCAGCCACATAGTAGGAGGCGCCGCAAAAACTCATAAACTTGATGTTTCAAGTTTTTGCTACACCTGGGCGGTGAGCTCCAGGTTGGTGTTTACCCAGCATTCTAAGGTGCGTACAGAATTCTGCACGCACCTTTTTGCCTGGGTAAAAACCGACCTGCCTCAGGTGTAATGTAAACTTGAAACATCAAGTTTACGAGTTTTTGCAGCGCCTCCTACTATGTGGCTGAGTGTCGCCTCCAGCGTCCCCCAGTTGGGGGACGGCGTCCCCGAGTTGGGGGACGTCCCCCAGATGGGGGACGGGGGTCCCAGTTGGGGGACGCTTTTGGCCCTTATCGGGCGTAGCTCTGCGCACGACTTTTGTTCACAGATGCTCAGTCCTTCTCTATTATGGAGTCCTGACTGTATGTAACGTGTATTGAATGCCAATACCATGATTAGGTGACCACAGTTGTGACCGCGGCTTTCGTTGTGTTTTAGTGACGTTAGCGTGTCAGTTGGATAATCCAGGTGGTTGCGACGAGACCACGTGCTGTGGCAACGGTTTTACTGACGTTTACACCGCTACGAAATTTGACCAAGAAGCAGCTACTGCTTATGATACTGCGGGACCACCGTTTCCCTTGACTGGCACCTACAGGTGCGTACTTAGTACTTACTTACTGTCTGTACATACCGGTACCAGTCAGGTACCGCCGCCACCGCCAAAACCTGTCTACTGAGAAAAAGGGAAGATTTTTGAAATGGTGGAAGAATTTTTATCGTGGGAGATACGTGGACTGTATTCATGTAATTTTGTACTGCACGCTCCCACTCAAAGGCATGTATAGGGTGTATCAGAATAAACTCACCGGATGTTTGTGCGTATAACTCCACAACGGAGAGTTATTTTTTTTCACTGCGGTCTTTTGCACTACTGTAATGTTTCGTGTATAGCCCCCTGGGGCTATATGATCGGTAAGCCCCGATTAGGGGGGGCTATATTCGAGGCGGGGCTATACAAAAGGGGGGTTATATAAGAGGGCATTTTGCATTAGTGACCAAAGTAAGGTTATTTGACCCCCTGAACTCGTTTTTATGGCTTATTTTGCCTTTACACAAGCTAAAGTGGTCTAAAACAGGCTCCTCTTGCGCAAAAATTATCATTTTTGACATGGACTGACCATTTCTGCTGAGGTGGTCAAGAGGGCTGAAAATCAAAATGTATCCCAAACTGTCCCAAATGATGCGCAATCAACTCCTATGGCTAGAAACACGTCGAAAACGCTGTTTTTAGCTGTAAAAACCTTCGTTTTCGTCGTTTTTCGCGGTCTTTGATATGGGGCTATATACGAGTACAAATGACGATAGTCACCGATTAGGGGGGGCTATATACGAGGGGGGGCTATATTCGAGGGGGGGCAATACACGAAACATTACAGTATGTAGCCAAGGCTTCAACGTTTGTTCAGGCAAAATTTCAACTTTCTAGGCCAACAGGAAGCGGCTCAAAACAGCTCAAGAAGGCTGACCTCAGAAATCGAGGATTTGCCTACTATTGTACCGCAATGGAGAGCATATTCTACCATCCCAAAGCCAATACCTTTTCAAAACATGTTCAATATCCTGCGCAGGATGCGGCAGAACTAAATCTGCTGCGGTATTATGAAGAAAAATTGAAAACTCAGCTGTGGAGTGCTAACTTTGTCCTTAACCCAGGTTTTTCCCCCATAGTGAGAAAAAAACGTAAAATTCAGCTTCAGAAAGTTTGAGCCTTCATAACTTCCTTAGTAGAGGGACTAGGCGGCTGAAATTCTGCCTGCATAAACGTTGAAGCCTTACTAGTAGCTACAAAATACAAAAGAGCGTACTGAAATCAAATGCTCCGTTGAGGAATGGGAAACACAAACACCCGGTGAGTTTATTCTGATACACCCTGTACAATAGGATAACCTCAGGGACGCTCACTTTGCTATTGCATCGCGCTATTGTAGACCTCTGTATTAGCGGACTTTCGAAATCAAAAAGAGTGATACGGCGCTCGCGCGTAGACAGTTGTGAAAGAAGCGGAGTTTTGTGGCTTTTTCTGTCTATGCGCACTCGTCGCAAGTTTCCTAATACATACAATAGGTCTACAAATGCGCGATGCACAAGCAATTTGAGCGACTGATGGTAGACACTTGCAGACCTTTTGGCGACCTTTTGGCACTTGCACTTGCAGACCTTTTGGCGACTTGAGCACACTGTATACCAAATCACAAGTTGGCGAGTGGAAGCTAAAGGTCAGTGATACAGCGTTTGGAGATACTGGTACACTTCAAACATGGACATTGGAAATAACCTCAGGTAAGCGCAGGGTGGCCCGAATTACCCTGCTGTATGCATAAGCGAAGGGTGGGCCGAATTACCCCGCTGTATGCATGCATATTATGCTGAGAGGATTCCATCGCCGAACGAAAATTCCATCACCTCAAGTTTCCCCTCCAGCTACCCTAATACTATATTGATTATGTGTACCTAACCTACGTACCTACCAGGCGTGAGAAATTTTCTGTACTTCCGTAACCCAAAAATTTTGTGATGGGTCTATCTCTACGTCTAGCCCTGCGCGTAGCATAGGAGAGATAAGTTAAAACCCCATCATCGTGTGCGTACCCTATGCGTCTCTTTTCAGCACCCGGACAGCAGGTGCAGGATAGTCGAATTTATGCCAAGCGACAGGGCGAAGGACTGAGCGGCGATCTGCTGGCTTCGTACGCCGGCACTCCGTCCGTCACCAGATGCGCCGTCCACTGTCAATTGTACGGCAACGCCTGCGTCCATTTCACCTTCGGAGTCGCCAGCGGACAGTGCGATCTCCATGGAGCTGGGTCCAACGTCAACGCAGCGGCTGCCACAGACAGATATCAATGATACGCGGAATGTAATGATTTGTGTAATCAATATAACCAGAAATTTACTTAGTTGGCGATATTGGGGCTGGGGATGGTATGAGGTCCCGATCACCTAATCACATTTCTAATGTAGGGTTGAAGGAAACCACCCTGCTTTTTATCAGTTATTATTGTTGTTAAGCTTGTACCTATCCATGACGTAAGTTGTTACGCAAAGTATACGAGCTTCGTTTTAGTATTTATTGATCAATCAAACTGTAGGTGTTGTACCTGTCAGGTCTACGTACTGTATACAATACGTTGACACGACGTAACATTACTGACGCCACTTTTTCATATCCAATGGTGTGTGAATCAATTTTGAGTAATTGCTATTGTGTTATTTGAAACGGACTGTGCCGTTTTCTTGCTTCCGCGTTGCATGCGCGTTTCTATCGCATTTACAGTCAGACTGTAAAACTCAAGTTGGTGAAACAAGATTTGTACGAATAAACGAAAAATTGCGTGCGACTGTCTGCATTGCGTAGATCATGCTTCCGAAATCTAACGGCAAAGTACAGTCGCATAAACCGCAAAAATCAGAAAATTGGAATGATGAGATACTTGTCAGCTGAAACCGAGACGACGAGGTACATTACATTGTACATAACTGCGCCATGAGGCTGAAGTTGTCAGAATATTTATCAAGGACAACTTGTCTGACCAAGTCTTCGAACCATACGCTGGGATGTACGTACGTATGTACAGTTCTGCATAATGCAGAACGTACATAATGTGGGCTACGTACAGTTACATACGTACAGTACTTGTGTACGCATGGGACAGAAAAAGAGAATACACGACACGGTCATGCTTCTCTAACCGTACATAACATACCCTGTATTGCCTGTATCTATGCGCATGTGCATCATAACCGGAAAAGATCTCCGCTGGATCCATAGCTAGTCGGTCGTCGGCAATACTACACCGAAACGTCGCGCACTATAATGGCGGAGTGTAGCGTACCGTACATGGCCGCCGTTGGCGACAAGCGAAAAATATAGGAGTCTCTTTCAAAGTATGGATTGTGCTGGCTGGAGCAGCAAACGTACATACTGTAGGTACGTAAAGATGGTTCCACATTCCGGTAACTGGATCAAACGACGACGGCGCCGCACCTTTTGTACCTTCCGCCGCTCTACTACTGTACGTATCTACGAAGCCGTTATTCTTTGCTCCCTGTCTGGAGAGACGTGGTGTGGCAGGACTGTCAGCGCTGGCACTATCGAGAAAAGATCAAACAACAATGATCAGGTATGTGTACGACGCGTATGCACTATGTACAGTACTGTACACATGTACTTAGCTTTTGTATACGCCAATGACCAGCATGATTTAACTGAGGTGTGTGGGGAAAGGTGTGCAGTTCAGCATAGATGCACGTTACGGACGTTATCTTTTTGTACAACAAGCATAATTAGATATATTGTAGGTACGTCGGTCACGTACTGCATGTACATACGAACGTATCGTACACCTTAGCTACCGAGTATGTACACTAGGTGACGTCTTTACTGTATGTATACGTCTCCCATTGGGAACTTGCTATACGATACATACGTACAAGCTGGGCGTGGACGGAGGAGAATATTATTCGAACTGCAATTGGGCGCATCTTATTTGACTTTGAACTCTGTGTTTCTTTATTTCAGCCTCCTTATTCTTGTCGGTGTTTTGTGGGGCAACGCCCAAGCTTACATCGGCAGCGGTTGCGTCAATCCTTGTGTGGGTCCCAGCTTCGGAACCGCCGGTCTCAGCACGGTTGGCCTGGGTGCCACAAGCCTTAGCGCTGGCGTTCCTGTTCGCACAAGTGGTTTTGGCGTGAGCAGCCTTGGTCTGGGAGCAACCAGTGGCCTCGCTGGCTTGGGTGCCGTCAATACTCTGGGCCTTGGCACCAGTGGAGTCGGGTTTGGTCACAGTTACAGCACAGCTGGATTAGGAGGTCTGAATGGCGGAACCTTGGGCTATGGTCTGTCCGGTGCAGGTGTCGGACTTTCGGGTGCAGGTCTTGGCCTGTCTGGTGCGGGTTTTTCGGGTGTTGGACTGGTGGCCCCGGCTCCAGTGTTCGCTCCAGCAGCTCCATCCGTCATCAAGGTTCCAGTTCCTCATCACGTTCCCGTTCCCGTTCCCAATCCCGTTCACGTCCGAGTTCCAGTCCGCGTTCCGGTTCCCAATCCTGTTCATGTCCGAGTTCCAGTCCGCGTTCCGGTTCCCCAACCGCATCCCGTCCCGGTGCCCCACCGCGTCCCGGTGCCGCATCGCGTTCCCGTTCCAGTACCGGTTCATGTGAGAGTTCCCGTTCGCGTACCCGTTGACCGACCATACCCGGTTCGCGTTCCCCGCCCGGTTCCAGTTCAGGTTCGAGTTCGTGTTCCAGTTCCACATCCCGTACCAGTTCCTCAACCCGTACCGGTGCCCCAACCAGTCCGAGTTCCAGTTCGCGTCCCAGTTCCGCAGCCGGTCCCTGTACGCATTCGTATTCCCGTCCGCGTGCCAGTGCCGCAGCCTATCCCGGTGCCTCAGCCCGTACCACAGCCCTATCCAGTCCGGGTTCCCGTCGTTCACCGGGTATCTGTGCCCCATCCAGTTCCGGTTCAAGTGCCCAAGCCCGTTGCCATCCGGATTCCCCACCCAGTTCCCGTTCCAGTTCGCTCTCCACCAATCAGAGTTAACGTTCCAGTTCCAGTGCCAGTGCACATCGGTGGCCATGGTTTGGGCGTTGGTGGTGTTGGATTCGGCGGTGTGGGTACAGCAGGATTGGGCTTGGGAAGCGCTGGAGTGAGCAGTCTTGGGGGTGTTGGTTTCGGTACTGCCCACGGTCTTGGCGTCAGCGGCTTGGGTGGCCTACATCACCATGCAACTGGAGGTCTGGTAGGCAGTGGCGTGGGTTTCGGAACCACTGGTGGGCTAGTTGGTGGAGGTCTTCATGGCCTGCATGGAGGTTCCAGTGCTGCCTGCCTCAACTGCGCACTAGGCTTCAAGGCGTCGAAACCAACGGAAGAGAAAACTGAAGAGTAGGCGCTAGGCGTACATACATGACATGACCACATACCTATTTACATACATACATACGTATTATACGTATGTTCCGGTATAGAATCTTTCAAAGCTATTGCTCACCTCACCGCGGCGCATGTATTGTAATTAGCAAATGGCAATAGGCTAATTTCAGGTGATGTTAAATTTTTTTTCATTGCTCACGCTACTAACATATCGACGAAAATATGGATTGTTTTGCATTTGAAGTACCTACTTTATCGCATGTTTCAGTAAAGAATCAGCTGCTACCTGTAATATCACACTGCCACCAAAATGCTTTTCATTAGTGATGTCAACTTGGGTGTTTCGAACAGATAAAGTATGGGGTAAAATTACCCAGCAATGCATCAGGCCAGGTAAAGTCAGGTAAGTACCTAACACAAGCCCATCCAGGTAAAGCAAACTGCATCTGAGAAAATTACCCGGGCAAAATCGCACCTGGATTTTTCCCATATTTTACGCACATACAGTCAAAATAAATGCCGTAATCGTCAAAATATGCAGATGCCGTAGTTAGGTGGCTACCATTGATACAATAAAATTTATGCACCACTGCACCGTTCTGAAGGTGTCAGGTGAAGTGAAGGTGGCTTAGTATTCCTACACCACACCAAAAGTTACACCTTGAAAGACGTCTTGCCACGAACTTCACTATCTTTTCTTGAAATGACCTTCCTTCTACATGCTATTACCCGGGTAAATTACCCGGGTAAGTACTAAGTACTGAAGAGTGGGCAGATTTTTACCCAGGTAAGTAACTACATCTACAGGGTGTTTCATAATTTACTCGCCGGATGTTTGTACTTATATCTCCCCACCGGAGTGTCACATTCGAATGCGGTTTTTTGCGTTGAATAGCCAAGGCTTCAACGTTGATGCAGTCAAAATTTCAGCTTTCTAGGCCAACAGGAAGCGGCTCAAACAGCTCAATTTGCAAAGCGTCAATTTTCACACATTTTTGCAGGCGGTCAGGTACAGATCGGCTCCGGTTTTTCTCTCCCCAGTTTACCTAACCCAGTTCTCTCCTTAGTTTTCCTTCCGCAGTATTCCCCTCCCCAGTTTTTATCTGGAGCACAAGTTTCGGTAGAGTTTTCCATCTCCATGCCACTTCTCTTGCAGATTCGAACTTAGCAAACAGTGTTACAGCCAAAATTCGGTCATCCAAGCTTTTCCTTGGGACGCTGATGCCATGGTGATCAAACTGAAGTCTATCTTCGACAAGACTGCTCCAAAATGCATAAAAGTAAGCGTGGAATGGTGAACAGACTTGAAAGAGCGAGAAAAAAGCGAAAATGCATATCCGTTGCCCCGCCTCAGTGCCCTGCCTCCGTTTTGCGCCAAAAAAGGCGCCGCAACTTTGACCGGTTACAGCGCCATGACAATGCAACCTAGGAAGCTAAAATTTTGGCTGCATCAACGTTGAAGCCTTGGCTATTCAACGCAAAAAACCGCATTCGAATGTGACACTCCGGTGGGGAGATATAAGCACAAACATCCGGCGAGTATATTATGAAACACCCTGTACCTGGATGACCTTCGATTGTACCTGGTAAGGCCATTTCAGCTCTGGGTAAAAGCTGGGTAAACGTTTTTCGCTCTGGGTAAAGTAAGTACAGGGTGTCCCACGTAGACGTATCTAACGATGCAGCCTTATAACTTCCGTATTACAGAAGGTATCAAGCTCAGATTTTGTCCCCAGAATCCCAAGAATATACCATACTTTGTGGCAAAATTTGAGCCAAATAGGTCAACTAGGGATGAAATTACGAGCTTTCAAAGTTGCGACCACGTTTTTCAACATTTTGAAATCAGTGGCGCCACTATTGATCTCGATAGACCCTTGAAGGCTATTACATAGGGGTTGTACAGAGTGTCTCAAAATAAACCGAACACTTTTCCGTGCATGTAACTCTGGAACCACACGTTAGATTTTCATGCGGTCTTTTGTATTTAGTAGCCAAGGCTTCAACTTAGATGTATGCAAAATTTCAGCTACTTGGTCCACAAACTTCAAAAATTACGAAGGTTTGAATCTCGAATCTCAAAATCGACGTTTTTCTTTAGTATGGAGAAAAACTACGGTCTTATTTCTCAAGATACCTTGTTCCATGAGTTTGCTATGCTGCCACTGGGGATAATGCATGAGATACACATTTCCTAGCATTTTGGGACATCTTTTTTCATTACGAGACTAATTTTATTTTGTACTATGCACAGGAGGCCCCTAAATCGGCACTAACAGTTCGAAAAACCCTCGTTTTTGACCGCCGGAGAAAGGATGTGTTTGAGCAGCTTCCACCGGGCCTATGAAGCTAAAATTTTGTAAACATCTAAGTTGAAGCCTTGGCTACTGAACACAAAAAGCCGCATAAAAATCTAACGTGTGGTTCCAGAGTAATGTGCACGGAAAAGTGTTCGGTTTATTATGAGACACCCTGTATATCGCCTATATTTTTTAATCCTTTATGTTCTGGACTGTGACGCCGTTCAGCCATTCTTGTCTCCGCCATGTTGCCATGTTGGATGAGCTGTTTGACCATGCTGAGCAGAAGAGTACAATCTCAAAACCATGCTCAGTGAGGAAAATGCGAAAAACAGGGTCCAACATTTCCAAGCTCGTAATTTCATCCCTAGTTGACCTATCTGGCTCAAATTTTTTTGCCACGACAAATGGTAGTATATTCTTGGGTTTCTGGGGACAAATATCTCCTACAATACGGAAGTTATAAGGCTGGATCATTAGATACATCTACGTGGGACACCCTGTACATAAAGTAAAGTTACCCAGTCAAAAATCGGCCAGGTAACCCAGGTAAAGTTACCCTGAATTTTAATCTGACATCACTACTTTTCATGGCACTATAATAGAAAAACTTCAAGCGCAAGAGCCACAGTACCGAGGGCACTTGGCTCTCACCGTTGGCTTGAGGAGACAGTCCTCTTTCTTATGCCGTTCACACAGGAAGATGGGGTCATCTGCACACCCGCTCTCTCCGCACAATCCGCAGGTCTCCGCACACTCTTTTCTCGCCAACGAGTTGAATTTGCACTGACGAGGCGAAGCCAATCTGTCACAAGAAACCAGTCGATTGTCCGCGCACTTGTAACCACAAAAACCGCACCGTTTTCGACATTTTTCTCGCCAAATTGAGGAGGTAGGACTGTAGCATTGGCGCATGCTGACGCGTCGGCAGTCAAAAGTTGGCTCATTGAAACAATTTGAGTTGATGACCGCCGAAGTTGCTTCCTCGGCTGAATTTCCTCCTCCTTCGAACTGCTGCTGTGCAAACGTGACCACGGCACATATAAACGACAGGGCTAAAAAGTTGGACAAGGAGAGAGGTAACCGTATCGCACCTGGAGCTATTTTCCTTGCGTGGCAGGTACAAGTACGTAATGTGGAAGTGGTACGTACGCACCTAGAAAGGCCAGTGATCGCTTTAGGCAGAGGTGAAGCATGATCGCCCAAACTCCAAGCAACGATAATCGTCCGCGGTAGTAGTTCGAATGTGTAAGGTGTGTACTTGTGCGTAAACACCGTACGTGTGTACATCCGGCGCTCGCTTTACAGTCTTAGTAGTGGCAGTAAAGAATACATTACGTACAGTGCATACATACTGTACATCTGCAGTTCAGGTACTTTGCATAGGACGCCCAATGGTTCATGCAGTTCCTGTAGCACTATGTACGTGCAATAGACGCTCCACCTTGTACACCAAACTCAACTGTGTTGCGGCAAAATAATATGCTGACTGACTGCAATCGATGGTAATTGAGCTACTTTTACGCTTTTTAAAAGCGCTGGTTGTAGCGAGGGTGAAGGTGCTTCGTCTTGCGGTGACGGCACGATCTCAACTCGACCCCATCAAGAAACGTAGTGCACTAAAATAAAGTTGTCAGTCAAAAACTGGTTGGTGCAAATTATCGCTGCCATGCGCTTGCATGTCATGCTTCAAATCAGCTGCTATACCTACCTTTTATTTGCACGCATACGTATGCACATGTACGTACACGAATGTGCTGTACTGCACGGTACAAGCTTATCCAGAACAATGATCTTCAATTACTATGCAAGACACAGCACAGGGTACAATGCAACCCCAAGACAAAGATGAGGCCACCAATTATCACCCAATGACCGGCGAAAAAGCTGCCCCGAGTTGTAGAGTTTGTGGTGGACACGCTACTTTCATCATCCACCGCGACCTCAACTTGTAAGGAAGCCGACGAATCTGCCCCGTTTTCACTTGAAACAGTGTCAAGAGGGCGATTCAATTCTGCTGACGATGAAGCGACTGAAATACCCATACTGGCGTCAATCTTTGAAGTTTTATCGGCTGCAGCTGTCCGACTCTTTTCAGAATGGCTTCCTAAGCAGACAGCAAAGGGAACGCAATCGTGCATGAACTGTATGAGTACAGTAGCTGTGTTATGTCGTGGGAAGGTGCGAGGGGAAAGTACCTGTACTTTCGAATATGATCAGTTGATGGGGTCTAAGCGGCCCATATTTACCCCGAATTACCCCTCACTACCCTGCATTTTTTAAGCTGTACGTACGTAACGAACCGCAACCTGGAAGACGTGCCGTTGCAATTTTTGCCCAATCAGGATGCTTCCCGGTGGTTGCTATTTTTGCAGTGGCATTGGTATTCTTCTGCAGACTGCGCAGCGACGGCTCGTCAGTGCAGAAATCAGCAGAGTTGCACGTGCATGAGATAGTTTCCACCTTCTGTCGCTCGTCCACCGTCTTGACGCATCCGTTGCCGTTGCCCGAATCCATCAGAGCGCACTTCTTTGTCCATGATACTGCCGCCGCACTCTCGCCTGCAAGAATAATATGTCAGATTCCTCTGCGCCTAACGATGACAGCAAGGATATCTATCCTGGCCTCTCATGACAGAGGCTGGTATTGCACCAGTTTTGTTTGTTTTCAGCTGCCAGATAGAAGGACATGTTATTATTGTGTACAAGACGAGGACGGGCGCGAGGCACTAATTGAACAGGCGAATACGCCACCATTTTTCTACCTCGCATAACCGCATCATCCATCACCTTTTGAGCAGGATTTACGATGACGGTATCCTCTAGCGCAAATACGTATGTACATGGGTGTAATGCCTGATTGTCAGCCCTTCATGTTCATGCCAAAAAATCAAAAGGAGGGGCGAAACAAGGAAAACAATACTGGACAGATTGAGCGAGCTGTGGGTAGGCTATTCGCCAGATATTACACAGTTACGTATACAACTACACAACGCACTAAAATAAGAAAAATTACCGACACGGACGCACCTGATGTGACATTTCTGATGGAAGTTGCTGCACACCATGTGCTGCTGCAAGTGGCTCCAAAATCGTCGCAATCACGCCCCGTACATAAATGACATTTCACACCAGCGGGAAAATCTAAAAAAATGCGTCGTATACACGCAATAACAATTGCAATATGGTCGTGGTAATGGTACTGCGATATGATTACCGTCGATGCCCTGAGATTTGAAGACTTGAATTTTTTCGGTGAGAAGCACATCCAGTCCATTGGCGCTGTTGCAATAGTCAGCCGACTGACATGCGCAAATGCTGGAGACTGCATCTGCAGTCTCCACTTGGAGACAGTGATCTGTCGTTTCTCCACTGGGATGAGATTCGGAACAGTTTTTCACAACGTTCACCCTCCCTTCAAGATAAAACATAACTACTGTACAATATAAAAGAAGGTTAAAGTAAATTGGTATTTCTGCACAAGAGGATGCGTAAGAAAATTTAAAATAGGCAAATGCATACAAAAATTAAATCGAAAATAATAGTATTCATTTTTTATCTTGTCTATTTTACCTATTTATTTTATCTATGTTTTATCAAGTCTTGGTTTTAATATGAGTAATGATTACGGTGTATCTTTCATATTTTGGCTGCTAACCGCTATTACCTTGAAACTTGTCCCGAACTATGGATGCAGTGCACCATTTTCCTTCGCAGCGCCCTGTGTTACAATCTCCATCATCAGCGAAATGGTGACAAGAGTGACATTTTATTGCGAAAACAAGATCTAAAGAAAAAGGAGCGAAGGAACATATTATATGGGGAATCATTGTGCACAAAGCGCCTGTCGATTGGGTACAAACAAACGAAAACTGTATAGCCCAGAGTACGACGTACACCCCACGGATTCCTGTCTGGTGCACACAATATTTCACAAAGATAATTATAATTCGGGACATACCGCTGGTGAAAGAAATTCCCAAAATTGTAAAGAATAAACCGCTCTCCAAAATAGCCATCTATTCTGTGGTTTGGTAGAAGTACATAAAGCTGTGAAGCAAATTCAGAAGCGAAAGATGTTTGGCATCGATAAATAATAGGATAAGATCCAAAACTGTCATTTTTCTCCAGTCAGCAGTCATACGGGCAGAAATTGAGCTCCTAGCAGTTGTAGGCCTCTGCTTAAAGGTTGGGTTCAGTACACACGCTTGGAAAATGGGATACAGGACAGGGGAAAACGGTAACGGTTTTTGACATGTTGGGCGTCAATGAAGGATCACATTTAGTTTTCTCCAAAACAAGCCTTGAAGATAACACTACATTACACCTAAACGCATCGGCGGCCCATCCACTACTACTGATCCTGATACAATATGGGCGATAAGAAGAAAACGAGAAGGAAGGAAAGACAGGCGTATAAGGGTGGCCATATGTTGCAGGGGAAGGACGAAAAACTCGATCATCACAGCATGTTCACCATCACCACCGAGACGACAGAAAAAATTCCAAAATAGATATTTCAGTCACACAGACACGACTGACATTTTGTATCCAAGTTTTACGTCCAAAAAAAATCAAAACAATCAAAGCGCGTTTTATCGGTCACACATGACACACGGATACGTGATTGATTGGAAGGAAATTCGATTATTGTTTCTGATTCGACATTGGACAAACAAAAATTTAGTTGGAGATTCGCAGTACCGTAATCCAGCGAAATAAATTAACCGACCGACCGCGAGACGGCGGACGGGAAAGGGAAGGGAAGGAAAGGAAAAGAAGAAAGAACGAGAAGGACGGAACGCGACGGAAGACAAGACAAAGTGAAACCATGAAGCTGCAAGAATGCTGAATTCGGTGCGGACACGTGGCTCAGGATGGCGATTGAGTTCGTCTTGCTCTTTGGACATGCTCACGCAAAGGGAACTTTTCGGTACCTAACCTACGTGTGTAAACATACAACAGTACAGAACGTACGTACCGTGTGAACCGTACAAAGAGAATAGAACGCGCAGTTTTGCAGTTGTCGTAGAAGACTGCAGAAAGTGTACCACAGAAAGCTAATGCGCACATGTTCATGCATTCCACGCGAACAGTATGAACGATTTTAATGCATTTTAAAACCTCTGCATTCTCTCTTTGGATGAGTTGTATCGTTTCTATGCAGGTGCGAAGGCTGGCTGGTCGGAATTTTGGCGGGATTCAACCGAGTACACGCTTCGTTTGGACAAATTGGCCGTTTTGCCGTTACACGACGGATGTGTAAGACAGAAATATAATGAAAAGCCAGACATAAGCGCGCTACACAAGTGGTGAGTAACTCACGGGGAATTCCCCATAGCATGTGATGAAGCATAGGGAGGCCGGTGAACTCACCGGGAGTTTGAAACTCACCACGCGTGAACACGTGAGAAAAATTTTTGCACTTGGGAGCAAGTGAGAATGCTCTACACGAAAAATAACACTCGAATTTCAAACGCACCGTGAGCAAGCCGTGAGTTTACTCACCACGTGTGTAGCCCAC
This sequence comes from Epsilonema sp. ZAB3_2, assembly GCA_030247985.1. NCBI lineage: Eukaryota > Metazoa > Nematoda > Chromadorea > Desmodorida > Epsilonematidae > Epsilonema > Epsilonema sp. ZAB3_2. Next base: position 32,426 of record JASAMW010003757.1, read on the forward strand.
TATGGACAGCGTAACCCACATGCCCCACAACCACGCTGATTCTTCTACAGTGTACTTATCCACTACTTGCGCTGTTATATAACTTGGCGCAATGCTTGTCCCATATATTTACGTCCACTTTCTGAAGGTCTAAAGATCGGTGGTGATTGCAAAAGTCGGCGTTGTATCAGATTATTTTCAGACTTAACACATACCCCGACCTGGCGTCATTGTTGGCAACAACTCGTTCGTTTGTTGTCGGTTTTGTTGTCCGTTTTGTTGTTTGTTGTCCGTTTTGTTGTCCGTTTTATATGGATGTTGTCGGTTTTGTTGTCGTTCGTCAACACCCCTATAAAAACCGACAACAAAACGGACAACAAACAAGAAAACGGACAACAAAACCGACAACAAATGAAGGAAGCTGTTGCCAACAATGACGCCAGATCGGAGTATGTGTTAAAAAAAGGGGCAATGCATGGGCCCTTTCCGTTTATAGTGGATAAGACACGCACGTACACGACTACCACTTGTTACGTTGCTTACTTTTATCTTTTATGTTGTCGTCGTCGTTTATGCCTTCGTTCTTCATATTTAGGTGAATACGATAGCGTGGAGTCCGGATGGTCGGTTGCTTTTGTCGGGTTCTGACGACAAATTCCTGGTGATTTCGGATCCATTCGATGCGGCTGATCCGGTGAAAATCCGCATCCCCTCCGGCCATCAGTCCAACATCTTCAGCGCTAAATTTCTGCCCTGCACTCACAATAACTTTGTACGCTCCTGCAAGGGAATTCCCTTTATGAACCCACTGTAGTTTATTGTACAGGAGTCTTTTGTACTTTTGTGTTGTTCTTGTCACTGGCTTGTACTATGAATGAACTGGTAGCTAATGCTTTTCTTTTCTGTTCGTATAGATTGTTTCCTGTTCCAGTGATGGAGCAGTGATCTTGACTGATGTGGAGCGTCCTGATACCTACGGAAAGCACGTGTTCCTCTGCCACACCAGCAATACTTACGAAGTACAACGACGTACTTACTGTGCTTACATACATAAACTTCTTGAGTGTCTGGGTTGACGCTTTGTGCATATCTGCGTATGTATGTGGGAAGATTGTGTGCATAGGTGGCGGTGGTTCCTGGTGATGCCAACTCTTTTCTTTCCTGTGGTGAAGACGGTTCAGTTCGTTGCTTCGATAGAAGACAGAAGACCTCTTGTGGACAATGCTTCGATGTACGTACATTATTATGTGCAATGAGTGCCAGCGGCGGTATCTTGGATTGTATTTTGCGGCTTTTTTGATTTCAGGATGTGATATTGCAGTGTCCTCGCTCTGTCTGTGCGTTGGATGTACATCCATTTCGCCAGTACTGTCTTGCCGTTGCCTGCGCTGACAGTATGGCGCGTATTTATGATATGAGGATGCTATCGAAGCCCAACACAGGTGAATCTAGTCTAGTGACACACTGCCCCATCTGCTCGCTGGCTTATGTCTCTATGTATGTGTGTCTTGTAGATGAGCGAAGTACGCGCGGTTTGGTTGGGTTGTGCGTGTTGGATTCTGCGGACGGCAGCGCCCCCTGTCGTCGAGTCACCAGCTGTGATTTCTCTGCGGATGGAAGCGAGTTGATGGTCTCCTACTCCTCCGATTATCTCTACGTCTACAGCTTCTACGTATGAAACCTATATTTTATTCTACCATGCAATATCTTCTATTTTCTCTAATAGGCCTACTCTTGGTGAGCGATAATAAGGACTGGGGAAAATAGCTCGGCTACAGGTCGTTTTCTGGAAAGGTGGTCGCTTACTATCCCCCTGTCCAACTTACTACCGTCCAACTTACTACCCCTTCTCTTCCCTTTATATCAACCATGGCTTAGTAGTAGAGGAGCGTTTGAAAAGTTTCTTCTGCGTGAATGTATGTGTAGGAGTACAGGAAGGAGGGAGTGGAGTTGGGGAAGTACGCGGAGAGGAGGACGGAGAGTGGCGGCGGGGAAGAGAGCGGAGGCCCGGTGAAGAGGGTACGACTGCGCGGTGATTGGTCCGACACGGGCCCTCAAGCCCTGCCCGAACACCTACGGCCACAACAGCAACGACGAACAACTGCTACTGGTATGTACATGTACGTGTGCAGAGCAGATGAGCTGAGCAACTAAAAGGACGGGGTGTTCGAATTTCGCTGACGTTGGTCATTTAGTGTGAAATACATTAGGGTGGTTGGGGGAAGGGAATACCTGAGTTCCTGTTGTTCCTTAACACAGCGCAGCTCAACGCTGCCTGCATTGCATAGTATTCTACATGCACGATTATGTCTCGTAGTAAGCCAATGAAAGTGACACTGCACTGTGTAATGCAGATTCATCCAGCGAACCAGGGCCGCAACCAGCAGCGTCCTCTTCCTCTGCTACTGACGAGAGGGAAGAAGAAGAAGGGGCAGAAGAAGAGAGGGAAGAGGAAGGGGAGGGGGAGCGGCCGTCTTCTCGCGGCGGAAACATCATGCAGCGCTTCAGTGACCTGCTCACACGCTGGTTCGAACGCCAGATACAAGAGCACGAAGCGGAAGAAGAAGAAGAAGAAGCTGAGGAAGGGGAGGAGGAGCCAGGGACAGCAGAAGGAGAGGAGGCAGAAGAAGAGGTGAGTCGACTACTACTGCCCAGCTTGTTGGAAGCGCGGTTCGTACAGTTGCATTTCGTACACTCCTGATTGCGTACGTCACGTATCACGATAGGTACGGGACCCACTGCGTACATTCCTCTTTTGGTACATAATAGACCCTTAGGACTAGATTAGGTCTAGAGCTATAGCTTCTTTGGCTGGATGTGGTGATCAGATGGTTGTTGTTGACCAAGTTTTTTTCAAGTATTTATAACAACCATTGGGTTATCTCTGCACGTAGCAAGGAATCTGTGTGAAAGCAAAGGTACGAAATGGTAGTGACAGGTATAAAATGAAAAGGTACCAAGCTAAGGGGCATGTACTGTACGTAGCCAATGGGATAGCGTCGAAACTGTGAATGTACGAACCGCGCTGGTACGGATATGAATCGGCCATGTACGATCTACTACGAGCAAGCCGATTGTGCTTACAGAATGAACCACTGGCAGAGCGAGCGAGAAGAGAGCTAAATGAAGAGGGGGAAAATGATACAAGTGCCAATGATACGATGAGTAGTGAGCCAAATGCAGAAGCAGCGACAACGTCACGTGATGACAGAGAAGCGGAGGCGTCTACCTCTGCCTCTGCATTAGCGGATGCGTCTGAGAACGTGGCCCTTAGCCTCTCGCTGCCCCAGGAGGGTGGACCTTGCACGCTTCGAGTGCTGCCTCCAGCAGCAGAGGAGGAAGGGGGAGAGGACAGAAGAGAGGAGAACGCGCGCGCCTTGAGACAGGAGTTGAGGGAGCGAGGCGTGTTGAGAGCAGAGGAGGAGGAAACTCCTGCTCCGTCCACGACGTCCCAGCGCATTTGGGCGAGAATCAGACGGAGGAGGCGGACGGCACAGGACACCGATCGGTAGGTGAAAGGAAAGAACGGCGAAGAGAAAGCTGCCCGTGGCCATGTATGTATACTTCACACAGAATTACGTATAGTACAGGCTGTTCAGTGATAATGCCGAGGCTGCGCGCAAGTAAGTGTTTTATGTACCTGGCGCTGGCCGCATCGGCATAGCTAGCATTTTCTAGCTAAATTTTGAGAGGTTAGTATTGCAAATTTGAATTGAAAAAATGTGAATAGGATAAATTTCAAAATATCTTCACCCCTCGCTCTGTAGTCGTGCATGTACCGTATGTCATGCGGTTTGAACGCTGTAATACCGCTGTTTTGTAACTGTAATTTTAGTGAGACACGTCGTCGTCGTATTTTGGCGGCGATGGAGGAGGAGGCTGGGAGGCGACAAGAGGAAAAGGCGCGGATGCTCGCCGCCCTACAGGCTTTTCCTCAACATCTCTGCGTCGGCGTTTATCGTGGACATCGCAACGCTAGGACCATGGTAAATTCGAATGCGAATGAATGGTGCGCTTCAGACGTACTCCGAGTTTGTTCTGTGCGAGTTCGCTCCGAGTTTGGAATGACTTCGTTTTGAACCGAAACGAACGTCAATACCGCGTACGTCATCGAATTACAAACTCGGTTCTTCATTTTACACGCACGTTCCGAAAAACGGAGCGAGTCGAAGAGAACGCGGAGATTTTACATGTTGAAGCATAGTCAGGGCTCCGAATTCGGAGTTCACGTCTGAAGCGCGCCAATGTCTGACAGCGGGAAATTCTGGCCACCTAGAAGTTTCCCGCTTTCAACGTGGGCAGAACAATAAAAATCTAAGAGTTGTGAAGTGATGCCTCTTCCAGCTTACGCCCCAAATATTTTTTATTGTGCACAAGGCACGTCTGCAAACTTCGTTGTAGGAGCTTTGTCTCGCATTCACCCAGGTCTGCACGTAACGTACACATCAATAACGAAGGGACTATTTTCACTATTACCACCAGGATTAGTGTAGATCTGGTTCTGGTGGCACGTTCACTAGACGTCCGTAAATCCGTTCGTCCGTCCGTCAAATTCGTAAAACGTTTCTAGGAGTAGGGTTGTTTGCGGTGTGCCATGTACTCCTAGATACGTCCGTTACGGATTTGACGGACGAACGGACGTGACGGACGCCTGGTGAACGCGCCATGGTTCGTAGGTTCCGTATGCTGTAGTAGTAGTAGTAGTAGTAGAGATGGGAGATTCAGTAGTCTCCGGCCAGGGATGCGAGTCTGTCGGCGACGGAAGGCGCTTTGCGTTTCTTGCAGGCGCCGCAGGTCTTGGCGCACTTCTTCCGGATGAACTGCCCCATTTTGCCCTTCTTGTGACAAAGGACCTTGAAGAGCCCGCAATTCTTCTTGTGATTCACGCATTTCTCCTCTTCTTCCTCCTCATAGTCGTCATCGTCGTCGTCTTCATCATTCTGGCCGTTCACCGGAATATTCATATTCATGAGACCACTGTATTGTATGGGTAGGGACCTACATACATACGTTGTACTATGTAGGTATGTCATATTACTACTTTACACAGACGTGGGCACGGTTTTGAGGGTGGGGGTCTGTCAGTGGGGGTATGCAGGAGGTCAAAAGTGGGGGGGGGGTGTTGCGTACCCCCACCCAAAAAAAAATTTTTGGCCACACCCCCAGATTTTTTACGTACCCCCAAGAAAAAACCTCACGTACCCCCAGCATATTTACGTACCCCCAACTGTAAATGGTGTACTACATAACCCCACAAAGTCTATATTTATCCCCAGAAAAAAATGAGCACTATTTTTTTGCACACAGTGCAACAGTTTTTATTGTGCACCTTGTAATATTTATACAAAATGCAGTGGTGGGTTGATAAGAGTGGTGTGTAAGTATGTGTTCGAATCGAATTTCCACTGTTGAATACTTTAGCAACTTGTCTAGAATGATAGGGATAAACCATTATATAAAACTATTCACTACATTGTGCAACTACAGACAACAATTGTTGACAATGCATGCACTTTGTGGAGTATGTAAAAAGTCTGAGCATGGATGTAAGCCAGAGGAAAAAAGGGTGGGGGTACGTGTCCTGGCAGACAAACTGCTGATTTCAAGTTTGGGGTTACGTGGTGGGGATATGTAGTGCTGTTTTTTTCTGGGGGTACGCGGGGGTATGTTGCTTTTCATTTTTCCTGGGGGTACGGGTGGGGGTATGGAGAGGTAGGGGTGGGGGTGCGTTCAACATACCCCCCTCACCCCCAGGCCCACGTCTGTAGTACATAGCTCAAAGCCGAATTCCTGTAGTTTTGACCAAGCCAAAGTACAAAGAAGCAGACTCGTTATTTTTATTTAGGCTTGACGGGTTATATTCGGCTAAACGTTGGTTATTTCGAGTGTTGGTTCCCGCCCAAATTGGCGTAAAAGTCCAACCAAATGCGGCCGGCTACTTTTGTTGATGGAGAATTGAGTTTTTGAAAAAGGGGGACTTCTGTGGCATGAAATGGATTCACTCTGTGTTCGCGGTGAACGGCCAGTTGTAATCTTGCTGCCCAGCAGTCGGTTGATTGAGAAGAAGCAATGCTGCCACCAGCAGCAACCATAGCTTTCCACGGCTCCAAAGTAGCATGTTTTCTTCGTGATCTTTTCGCGCGACCACCACAGGCAGTGTTGTCTGCGGTTGGGACTAAGAATGAATAGGGGGATTTGATCTGAAGCTTTTTACGGAACGATCTCAGCAGGTGCCACCAGCAAATTTCAATGAGGTGCACATGTGGCCAGGGGCTTAGGGATTCCATTCGGAGATTGGAAAACAATACGCATTGCTATCGATGACGCTTCTTTTTTGTATCTTTTATGTTTTGTAATTTCAATTTCAAAGTCCAAGCTGCGAATTTATGCCTACTGATTTGGAAGTAAGTACAGTTGAAGTAGCCGTAAAATACGTAGAAATGCTGGCACAACCGGGAAAACAGGTGGGGAAGGAATTTGATCTATTTGGGGATTCTAAGGATTTAGGCAAAGCTGACATTCAATGGACGCTTTTGGTGCATAATATTTTCACTGAAATATCAGTTCCGTTTCAGACAATTTTATTAGAGCTCTCACGGGTACCCGGACCCGGAACCCGGACCCGGGAAAACCCGGCTTTTTTTGCTACCCGGACCCGGACCCGGACCCGGAAAAATAGGCGAAAATCCGGGTCGGGTCTAAGGTGTAAAATTTCGCACAATTCTGGCTTTCGTCTCGATGTAGTTTGAGCATTTTCTAAAATTTTCTCAAGAATAGAGGACAATATTTTCGAATTTCGACACTCACACGAAATATCGAGCTACATTTTTTCAATTTTTTCACCTGGGAGGTTATGTATTCTTTCAAACGAACGTTGTTACATATTTATTGCTAGTCTATTACATATGTATATACGTAACGTACGTACGTACAGTTCTTACTGTACCACATAGTATGCTGTACCATGTACGTACGTACACTAACATATGTACGTAACAGCAAATATTTCTACTACCCGACCCGGACCCGGAACCCGCGGGTACATGGTTTCAAAACCCGGACCCGGACCCGGACCCGGATCAATGCAAAATGCCTACCCGTGAGAGCTCTAAATTTTATTAAAGGGATTTTTGCAGTTTGAGAGGGCCTTTTACCTTCCCACGATACTTTTGTATACTTATTATACGTATTTTATTGTTTGTATTGCATATTCTTATTGTAGGTACGTACGTATATATATAATGGCCATAGTAGGTTATTTGCGTATATGTGTACAGTACTACTATTATTCGTGTTTGCTTGTACTTGTAGCTGAAGCAGGCGTGTTTCTGGGGTTCTCGTCACGTGATGAGTGGCTCGGACTGCGGACACTTCTTCGTGTGGGACAAGAAAAGTACTCGTGCTATCTCTGCCGTGGAAGCGGACAGTCACGTGGTCAACTGTCTGCAACCCCATCCCAACTTACCCAGTAAGTATTGTAGGGTTCTGTGGAGTAAAACCGGACAGGGGAAGAATGCGCGTTGAATTGGTTACTGCTACTCAGCTGCCTGAGTACAGTACATTATCCGGTGGTGTGCGTAAACACTTCATGCTGGTATCAATGTATGTTTCAGTTTTGGCGACAAGTGGCATTGACTACAATGTCAAACTTTGGGCTCCGCTTGCTGCTGCACCTTTTACAGATGAAAAACGGCTGCAAGGCGTAATGAATTTTAGCGAAAGACTTGTGTGATGGTATACATGTATGTACTGTATATGCACGTAGCTAGAAGGTGATTTCTTTTCAGTTGATACGGCGAAATGAGCTGATGCTGTTGGAGACCAAAGATACAGTGACCATACCAGCTTCCTTCATGATACGCATGATCGCCAACATGAACAGACTGAGAAGTAGGCTGCAACCGCTAGTACATACTACAAGTACGTACGTACGTGCATTCGATACATGGCACGAGGCAGAAAATGGTGCGCCTCAATCTCAAACGCCTGAATTGAATACGTGACCTTACTCTATTGATGCCCTAGCTGTTGAAAGGTTCACTCTGCTGTCGTAGATCCTACATAACATGGTGGATTCGTTGATAACAAGGAGTGTCGGAGCTATTACGGACTGTAGTACGGAATACGGTAATTGTGCACTTTCCGTGTATGTTTATGTACAGATGAGAGGCGTCGCGAGTTGATGCGAGCTCGGGGAGAGGGCGAAGGAGAAGGGATGGAAGAAGACCAGGAAGCTGCATCCTCTACTACCACAGCAGAGTGACCACAACACACGTGTACGTACTGTATGTTTCACATCGAGAGTCACAGTCTGATAATGATGAAGTGAAGAATGCATGCAGTTTTTCTGTAAAATGTGACCATGCATGACGAATGAATTTGCTGTACAGTTCTAGATTTCTATTGAGATGGTACATACATACTTTTCGAAAATGTTATTTTTTGGCTCAACTGCGTATAATAGGCTTACGCTATTTTGTTATCTGTAGTTTTGTCTTGGTATTTTATCTATTTACAAGCGAAGTGCGTGTGCATAATGAAACGATAAAATTACTTGATCACTTTGTTATTCTTTTTTGATGCAGGGTACGGTAACACGCCGTCATCTTCCAATTTTGGTGTGAATTAGAGTTTGTGACAAACTTGTGTGCCTTTGTTTGAAGGTGGAATAGGAAAGGCTACTACGGAAGAGTAAGAAGAATGCTTCGGCGCAAACCGACCACTCTGGAAACCACGCAGGATGTCGTGGAAATATTTACTCGCGCCTACGACAGAGAGAAGGCGAAATACGGAAATAACGACGGTTGCATCGATAGTCTGCCGTCGTCATCACACATGAAAAGCGACCAGTCATCTGGCACCAATGAGAAGGAATCGACGCCGCTCGCCGATAGCTCAGGCGGTTGGAAGGGCGGCGGCGGCAGTGGTGGTTCGAATCCTACGCAGGACCACGGCAAGGCGGATGCAGCGAAGTCGAGAGCTGAGGCGGCGAAGGAGAGAGTCGGATACGATCCCTCACCGGAGACTAGAGATAGAACTGCGTTGAGATGACAACAGGTGATACGTACACACGTGTAGGTACGTACGTATGTACAGTAGTGGACGTGTTATGCCGCGTTCATCAGAAGTCTGTAAACGTCCGACGTATCTTGGAGTGCATGGCGCACCGCAAACAATTATGTACTCCTAGATTCGCCGGACTACGGATTTACGGACGTCTGGTGAACGCGGCATTAGTGGTTGGCTTGTCGATTGGGTGGTTGTGGCGTGTTGCACCATGGTACATGGTACTCAATGTGCAGTTGTACTATAATATACCTACGTACAAATATCGCTGCATTCTCACAAGATTGAATCTTGAAGTGAATGAAAATCTTGTGAATCTGCATCGCCTTGCCTTTATCCGTCTTTGCATAAGTAAGCTTACTTTGCTGCTTATGCATATTTGCTAACTGATTACTACTGTACTAGCTAGCTAGGCGTATCTTTTGCGTACGGATATTCTTTGTCGATAACAAATCAATACTTCAATAATACTTTGAACTTTGATGCTCTTTGTAGTGCGAAAGTATTCTTGAGTACTGCGCTTATGGATGTATAGTATTTTATTGTCTAAATAGTCAAGCGCAGCGTACCACATTCATACGCTGAGAAAAGTAGCATAACGAAGCAGCTTGACATCTGTCGAATTTTTCCCTTCAATGAAATCTTGTGGTCGAAGAACAGAGCCAACGGGTGAATGGGGAAAAGGAGGAAATCCGGCCGTCAGGGATTCTATGGTTCGAAAGTTGGATCAACTTACCGCCGGCTAATAAAACAAGACTGTTAGAGGCAGGAAAGTTTTATGATTGCACACTGTGTGTGTACATACAGCGTTTAGAGGAAAGGAGACCATAGTTGAGAATTACCTAACCTGACTCCATTCCATTCTCCATACTGACGCCTTGATTCCCAAAGAACGTCACCGAAATCCCCAACTTACCCTAGACATAATAATAATCGTAAAATCAAAATGCGATGATCGGATGCTATTCGTCTTTTCATCGCGAAAATGAAAAGGAAAATAGTACGGTAGGACGATGAGAGAAAAGAAGACTTTGGAGCATTTGAGGAGCTTGCAGGACGGGGCGACATTTGGGCTGAATAAGGCGGCTAATCTGCTGTCTCCGCTCTCCGGAAAGAACTTCCTCTCTCTCTTCTAAGCGGACGACGATAATCCCCGCCACTGCATAGTGCATGCCCTGTGTGTGTGAGTGAATGTCCTTGGGAAATAAATTTCCTGTAAACAAGAAGTCGTAGTATTCGTTGTCGTGGTTGTAAATTTTTCAATGCGCCCCTAATTGACTGTGTCCATTCGTTGTCCACTTTTATGTTGTTGTTGGGTGGCATTGTGGGTGTGAGAGAAGATATCCATTCACATTTCGTTTGCTAGTACAGTTATGCTACAGTAAAGATATTCTATTTTTATGTACGACAGGCAAAATTACGTTTGGAGTTTGTTTTTTGAGCAATTTGATTCAATTACTCGAGACTCCTGTTCTGTTAGCATTGCCGTATCACGTAATTTATGAACGAGAAGCGACGTTCTTGATTCACGACATGGGAAAAGTAGCCAGCAGTAGGCGTGGGTGGTGTAAGTGGATTCTGTTAGAAAGAGGAGGCAAGAAAAATGAGCTCTAATCCCGTTTAGTATTATCCGTTCGTGGTGTCCAGTCCACTCCCCAAATTATGGAAGGCGGTCACTGGTCGGTGTTGAGGCTGGGGGAGATGAGAAAGGGTCAATAAATTGGTCATCTCATCATCATTTTCGCTCTATTGTTATCGCCCCACAGCGGCGGCTGAAGAAAAGGAGCGAAAACAGTGAGAGAAAGAAAGCAGGGTTTGCGGGGGTAAGTCCGGCTGATTCGCCGAAGGAAATGATTGATGTGATGTGGTAACAATTATTTGACCTATAGTCTGGCCAGTAGGAGTTTGGCATGGCATTTAAGGCGTGTTGCGTTGTTTACAGAATCTCGTTTTGCGATCGCTATAACTTGGAAAACTCCTATGTTGGTTTATAAGTGGTAAGCTCACTTTTCCACTGCAAAATTGGCCAAAAACTGAGTAACATCTATATGGCAGACTCAATAAACCAAAATCAAAATTTGTAATTTATTTTGGTTCACTAAGTTTACCACTTTCAAATCCACGAATTTTTATGCTTTGCCAGTGCCAAAATGTGCTACCAAAAAAGTTTGTTTCCAATAATATTTGGAAGTGGTAAACTTAGTTGACCAAAAGAAATTCTGTATTTTGATTTTGGCTTATTGAGTCTGCCATATGGATTTTACTCAGTTTTGGCCAATTTTTCAGTGGTAAAGTGAGTAAAAACTGTTGATCTGTGAGCACCTGAGAAAATCAGTGGTGGGACCCTGTGCTAAAGTACGCAACACGCCTTAAATGCCATGCCAAACTCCTACTGGCCAGACTATAGCTTTGGCGACACCAAACCTGAAATTTTTATTTCGAGAAAAATGCGGGCCGGCGAGGTAACAATTGCTGGAGTTTTGGAATGAAACGGTGTAAAGTTGATCTGAGCTTTGACAGTCAACGAAACAAAGTTTGCTGCCGAAATTGCCCCAGATGACCCTATTCGTGTGTGATGCGTGGACGTGGAGTGAGCTGTGATGAGGCGAGTAGGGCTCTTGTTGCGACGCGATTTAGTCCGCCATAACGGCAGAATGCGGCTGCGCATGAGTAAGTAAATTATTGCTTGGCAAATTAGTTTTTGACGGCGCGGCGTGTATCTCATATCCCAGCCGCCCTCCTATTCTTCAGCTAATTTTACCCGTCTCCTGCTTCTTCTAAGTCCTGTCCTCCGCTGTTTGTTGCATAATATTTGTCAACAACTGCTGCTTAGCTAATCAGTCGATGGAAAAAGATACACTCTATGTACTTTCAGCGCTTAGCTTCACTTCGTACATTGTGCTTTTCGTGAAATGTTTTTTGCCTGTATGCAAATCGAGCGCTTGTGGGTTTTTTAGCTAACTTCAGGCTTGTGTATCTCAAATTTGTTGCATCTAGGCACTTTGCAGTTGTGTAACAGATTGCTGAACGTGCGTATGTTATGTATTGTATACAACATTTACCCTTCTGTTTTACCGCTGGTGCATCAACGCACTTTTCATACTGAATCCTCATCTCATTAGCGAAAAGCAACAACAGGGTTTTATGGCTAATTAGTGAGGCTTTCGCTTTACAGCCTTGATAACATCCCAAGAGGCGTTTGTTGTAAAGTTTTATTACAATGCACAAACTCCCATGTCCATTTTGTTGCACGTAGCATATTGTGGTACATACATTTCTGGCATGTTATGTGCATAGGTGTAGGTACAGGAGCGTTGCTCAACGTTGAAGAAGCTCAAACACGTGTCTATGCCGTTGTGGGTCCAATTGCCGCGTTTTTCTCGCTATTTTTCCTCTTGATTTGGCGCGTGTCATCAGGGATTATTGTCCCGACTAAGCGGGACGGTAGCCGAACCTTGTACACATCCATTGAGATTTGAGGTACGATAGGGGGGAACTGAACATGATAGGGAAGAACCGTTTGCGCTGTTCCAGACGTTATCTGATGGTGAAAAGAACAGCAAAACAAGACTTTTGATTCGTTACAATGCTTCGCTACTTATCAGCGGAACATTGTAGGCCATCTCTCTCTTTTCTGTAGTGCGCTCGCTGGTTCGATATGGGCAAAATGTTCAATTTGAAGTTGGGATGTGCTACCGACCCAACGCAAGTTTTTTGTAAAATCAAAAAAGAGCTTAAGCCTGCTAATAGTCTCGTATGTATATGCTAATCCTCAATAAATATTCACTCATCTCCCTGTCAAAAACTTCGCCGAATGCCCCCTCATTATTCTTCTGAACTGAGCAGTTATGTACAAGGAGGGCTTTTCCTTCCGTCAACAACAAAACAGCTCCTGTCTTGGTTGTGCCGGCACTGCTGTTTTCAACTTACGCATATACTGCACGTGTACATACATACTGTTATGTACGTACGTACATACATACAGAGTTTCATATCTTAATGACAGCAATGCAGCCAATTCCAAGCAAGCTGAGAGGTACGTACATATTCGTACATACCGAACCTAGCATTGTCTTTGTCTAGTAGGCGGCTCTGGTTTGTGTTAACCCTTCTGTGTCAGTGGCCTCTTTCACTGTGAAGCGCCTGCCTCAAGTGGCTACACGGGTGAAAACAACAGCCGACCAGAAGCTAACCTGGAATATTGATGTTTCAGATTTTCCTAAGCCGACGACTTCTGTTTGCTCTTGCGATTTTTCTGCTCCTTTGGCTATGACACTGGTCTCTTGGGGTACCTGTTCAGCGCTGCACTACCTTATACGTATGTTTGTCGGTATGTCTGCTGTACGTACCCTTGGATTGTTTGTCCTTTCGGGCGCATGCCTAACGTTTCCCTGAGAAATTTTTTATTGCATATTCAGCTGCTTGCTGGCGGGTGACCATCCAACCAGTCAAGGTGTCAAAATGTCTTCATTTGTCAACTAGGTACGTCTTAGTGTATAGATAGGTACATACTGATATATTTCTTCTGTTATTAGAGAGACATTTTTCCTCTTTTGAGTATATAGGGTGTTCCATAATAAACTCACCGGATGTTTGTGCCTCTCATTCATCATCGGAGCGTTTGATTTCAGTGCTCTTTTACATTTGGTAGCTAAGGCTTTTAAAATGGTGCAGGCAAAATTTCATCCCTGTAGTCCTTCTACCAAGGAAGTTATGAAAGCACACTTTCGGACTCAAGAATTCAGGTTTTTTTCACTATGGGGACTAAACCAAAATTAAGACCGAAGTTAGCACCCCATGGATGAGTTTTTCAAATTTCTTCACAATGGCGCAGTATATTTGGTTCTTCCCCGTCTTATTTCTTATATTTATTAAGATTTGAAAATGTATTAGCTCTTGGATGGTAGAATATTCCCTTTATGTTGGTATAACATAAGGCAAATCCTCGATTTCTGAGGTCAGCCTTTCTGAGCTGTTTTGAGCCGCTTCCTGTTGGCCTAGAAAGTTGAAATTTTGCGTGCATAAACTTTGAAGCCTTGGCTACTTATTGCAAAAGACCGCATTTGAAAATGGCACCCCGCTGTGGAGATAGAGACACGAACAGCCGGTGAGTATATTATGGAACACCCTGTATGTAGTGCGTACTGTACGTTGCACCTGCTAAAAAATACCCTATGCTGTGCCGATACCATCCTTTGATTGGGAAAACAGAGAAAACAACCTCGGCATTCAGACACCGATATCTCAATTTTATTCTCATATGAAAAGAAAAGAGCCAGTGTCTTTGTTCCTATCTTCACAAGAAAAAAGCTTTTGTGTTCCTGAAAAGCCAATTATTGCCAGATTTATGGATTTGATTTTGTTAGGCTAATCCCAGCGGTGGCTCTTCGTTTTTTTAGCGCATAAAAATCGACAATAAAAAACGGCGTTATTGCCTAAAGGCGCAAGCGTATTTTTAGGGCCACTGTCGTTAGCTTCAAACTGAATAGCCATTTTTTTGTTCGTTTAGAATTTTGTTCTGATTCCTCGAATAGCTTGGCTGCTCGTTTTTTCGTGCGCTTCGATGAACGGATGATGTACTGATTAGGCGAAGGTACGCAACGAACCGTTTCCTAAATCCCATTTAGTTCCGTGGCACGTTGTCGATTATCGAAGCTGTAAAGCGCTCATTCGTCTATGTACTATATTTTTGGTACTACATACATAGCATTGTTTATGCATGTGGTACCGTAGTACTACGTAAAGTAGGCCTATATATATACAGCATTAGACTGCCAACGATTGTAAACTGTGATGTGGGCGTGCGTAAATTTTTCCGCTCGAGAGTACGCTATTAGAATCTGTTATTAGCATTATGAGGCTAATGATTCGAAATAAACATTTTCCCTCCTTTTGTCACCTTGACTCAGCTTGCTATGTTTTACCAAAAACACATAATTCTTGTACTGAGAAGAATGGGCGACGTAATAAAAAGAAACGAGGAACCCCTAATTTTTGATGTACACTGTATCGTAACCCCGACAATACATAGTTTTTGTAAAACCGAAAACTAGGTGTAACAACCGAAAAGTAGGAGATTTGAAATCCCGGAAATTTGGGGAGTGGGAATACGGGCTAATGCCTCTCCTCGTTTCTTTTCACAACGTCGCCCATTCTTCCCGATACATGAGTTATATATTTTTGGTGGTACGTACTTACATACTGTACGTATAGTATTTATTGTGTGTGGCTAGCTCTACTCGTGCGCATTGTGTTGGCCTGAAGCGAAAATGACAGTAGGTGTAGCCTGAGCTAATTTTGCGCAATTGTCTCTTTATTCATGTCCGGCGGTGTTTACCAAATGTTTCCGAGTAGTAGGTATGATGGAAGCTCGTCTACATTTTGACGGCTGACCAAATTGGTAATAAATGGTAATTACAGGCGGGCAGCTTTCCTCTTATGCTGCTCTATGCTTTTGGGAAGCCCCTGTGCTGCTGCTGCAATTTTCGCGGGGGAGCATTTTGAATAGAACTGAAATAATGATAAAGTGGCTTTCCCCCCTCCTGCCAAAACAACTGATACCTTTCAGTGCGCCAGGCGTTTTATTATTTCGCACTTATCGCTTCTCCTTCTGCTTCTGCCTTCCTAATGTTCTGCTTCGCGGCTGTTCGCAGCTTCCGAATCACACAGGAGGAGGCCAATTATTCTCTTTGCGATTTGTTGCAAATGCCTGTATACATATGTATAGCTACATACGTACGTACAAGGTTTTGTTTTATCTTTAGTCTTTTTTCTTCATACGTAGTAACTTGGACCTTTAGCTGCTTGCTGCTGATGCCTATCTGTTCAGAAAGATACAGTACTGTGTACATGTACTAACCACTAACCAGCACGTGTGTGTACCTACATATATGTGATCGTGTCTACATATGTATTTATTGTGCCTAGTGTATGGAGAGAGGTTCATTTTATAGATGGAAAAGACATGAGGAGAGGAGGCGGAGGATAATGCAGAGTCTTATACTTGATCGTCTCACTGCTATGGTTCTATATTCTTCTTTGCTACTGGCCGCCATTGGGCCCGCGTTTTTGATTGCGGATGCTAAATCAGCAGCTGGCGACTCGTTGGCCAATGACCGTGAGGCTTGCTTCTACAATTCTTCGCATCCAGTGGCTGATGTTGACGCTTGTTTGGAGACGGTGAAGAGACGAGCAGGGGATTCAAGAGTTTTCTGGTTCGGCGAAAGATGGCGCACTGTCTGCCATCGAAGAAAAAGCTCTGATTTTGTAAGAAATGTCGTGCTTTTGTTCTGTTTGTTTATGTGGTGCAGGCACGCATTGTACGTTTGCTGTCACTCTAGCTGATTTTGCGCTCTACCTCTGCTTGCAGATACGGTGCTACAATCCTCCCAAACTGCAGAAGTACAGGAGCCTGGGATCTCGACTTCTGCGGGTGTCCACCTTCGACATGGCTTACCTCAGAAATTTGAAAATCTTTCCCCAAATGACCTTCGTCTCTGAGCCAGGTAATTAGCCGAAATGACACAGAAGGAAAAATTGCACACTGTGTGCTGGGATTCGAACCCAAATCCCTAACCGTCGAATACTGCCAATAACTTAATGTCACCCGTTGTCAGCTTAATATAGTATACTGTGCATACGAGAAGTTTGCAGAGCTCGAAAAGTTTGCCTGTTTTTCTCAGGTTCGTATTTCGGTTGCGACCACAAGTATCACTCATTGGGGGAGCAGCTGGTGTGGGCGTCTCCCGGGATGTCCGCGGTGCCTCCCTGGCTCCTCCGCGCTCAACCGCACATTACCTGGCGCGGACTGCAGCTTCCTCCAGCAGATCCTTACTTGCAGAAGCAAAAAGAATCTCAGCATTACTACACACTGGCACTGGTGGACGTCGGCTTTGGATATCTCCACTATTTGGCTTACAATTTCCCGCATGACACCGCGGTATGATTGCTTTGCTACTATTTGTATGTCGCCGGAGCTTGAGCAACACAGGGACCGGAAATGACTCCTCGAGCTAGTTTCGTGAAGCTATCGAATGGGCGACTGTCGTATACTGTAAAGCTTCGTGTATAACCCCCCCTTCGAATATAACCCCCCTCGTGTATAACCCCCCTATTTGGTGACTAACGATTTTTATCCCCCCCCTCTAACCAAAATTTTTAAAACGCGTAAAACGCGCAAATAAAGCAAATAAGCATGTTGGTGATGATTCTGCACATTTTGCTTGGTCTCTTGTATAACCCCCCCTCGTGTATAACCCCCCTCGAATCGGCGACTAACGATTTTTATCCCCCCGGGGGTTATACACGAAGCTTTACAGTATAACGGACACGATGGTCTCTGTGTCATACGACAGTGACGAGTCGGGGAGGAGTTTGTTTTTGGGGCGACAATAATGTATGTACAGTGTCACTGCTTTTAGGTGGTGAAACGATACCAGGGCCCGCTGAACTTTCGCGCCCAGAGCAATCCCTACGCTTTGGTGGTGTTCCAACAGCCAAAAGGCCGCATGCGATCGCTAAAATGGCAGCAGAGCTTGGAACAGGACTCCGCATACAATCTGCGACAGTTTATCCTTCTGAATGAATTTCAACAAAGTACGCGTGCCTCACGCACACCTCCTCCGACTTACATACATACTGTAATGACTCGTGTATAACCCCCCTTCGTGTATAACCCCCCTCGTATATAACCCCCCAAATCGGCGACTAACGTCAATTGCACTCGTGTATAACCCCAGGGGGGTTATACACGAAGCATGCAAAAATCGGTAGAAATTGAAGGTTTTGCTTGCATGAAGAGGTGTTTTTTTGCGTTTTCTAGCTGAAACAGAAGCTGGAATTGCATTATCTGGCAATTTTGAAGCATCTGCAATGTCATTAAGAGTAAAAACAAGCCTAAATTACCGAGGCGGAAAAAAGAGTTGGCTCTAAACCCCACTTTTGATAAATGCACTCGTGTATAACCCCCCTTTGTGTATAACCCCCTCTCGTATATAACTCCCCCAAATTGGCCACTAATTTTTTGACAACCCCATGGGGTTATACACGAATCATTACAGTATTTTACTCTACATACTGTATGTACTTATCAAATTCTTCTGTTCTTCCTTTCGAATTTTTGCGTACTTCCGTTCTATTCAAGAGTAAGTGCGTGTTTCTTTGCAGGTCTGGTGGGTTTGAATTGGGTGAAGGTAGGCACTGATGCTTACGCCATTCAGGAGCAGCGAAACCTCGGCGTCGTTGATAATTGCCCGTCACTCATTCGAAAAAGTAAATCATTTGTGACTTTTACAATAAATATCATCACATAACGTGTTGTTTTATTCTCATGCGGGGTAGAGTTGCTTGTGATAAAAGTGATGTACAATGGGTTAGACCAGGATAAAATCCCTGGTCCGACCCATTGTTTATCCTGGCCATCATTGTACGTCACTTTTATCATGAATGCTACCGGCCAGCAAGAATCCTTTAGAGTTGTTTCCTCCGTTTCACGGCTTCATGCTGAAGTTTCTGCCGGAGACGGCGGTGGATACTGTGACTGAGTGGCTGAGCGTCCAGTATCATTCACCCGAACTTCGCTTCGCCGTCTGCTGTCAACAGTTCCAATACGGGTAAGCATCTGAACCACTGCTTGAACACCTAATCTATGCCTTATCCTTTCTCCAGCGTACGCACGTACTACATGAAGAGGGAGAAGGGATAGGAAGATTTGGATTAACTAGGAGAAGCGATTGGTTGCTTTTCTGCCCATCTCCAAAAATGTCTCAGTTTATGTTCGGATCGTGAGGTGCCCTGCCGCATTCATTGAGTTTGTTTGCAAGGTCAATGTTATGCGTGGTGGGACACGGTTGGTGTAAGATAGAGCACCTTTTCTGGTGCTTCTAGTCGCCAGGTCAAGTGTCACCCCACCAAAATGTCTACATACGGCAATGCGTAGTAGTGAACAGTAGGTACCTAAATAAAGTCAGTATGTAGGCTACAAGCTAGCGCCGTTACTCTACGTACGTACGTACGTACGGACGATCAGTATACTTGTGTATGTGGCGTTGCAGTTGTAGGTCTTTGGGTATGTTGTCTGGCTTGAAGAGGCTTTTGTTTTGCTACTGTGTAAGCGATATCTGCGGCACTGCCTTTCTACGGCGCATTTGCCCCCCATGGATTTCTTTTCCCTATTCCGTCCAACCTCAGCCTCTGTCCTTTTGTCCCCACAAACATTCACTTCCTTAGTCGGTGTTGTCTCCTTTGACCGGCTTTGCTTCCCCCCTTTTCGCTCAGTAGCGTATCATTCCGAAAGGTAGATAATCCGAAAGTAATGTCTCCTCAACTACTGCTTATTATGGGCATGACAGTATTACGGCTGCCAGGAACCCTAATCGCAGTCGCCGAAGCGTCAAGGAACTTAAAAATTGAGGCAGTTGCTTCCGAGGTCAGCAAGAACACAGTGGACGAATGGCTCAAACTCATCCTATCTAGAGATTTGTCTCGCGCTTTCTCCGGCTGGTCTTATTCGGCGCAGGCGGAATGGTCCAAGATTTTTGAAGCGTGCGCAGGTCTGCATCAAAGTCCGATCAATATCAGTCGTCGTCGCGTTCGGGCCCCGACTCCATCTATTGGCCCGACGCCTTTGCGGCTGGAGAACTTCCATCTCTTCTCCAGAGTTCAACTTGAGTTGGATGAGAGAGGTGTGCGACTGACGGTGCCCAAGGGATTTCGGATCGGCGGCCCCAGTCTACCGGACTCTTACATGTTGGAATGGCTGGAGCTTCACTGGGGGTCCGCCAGCGATCGAGGCAGTGAGCACAGTCTTGACGGACGCTTCTATCCTCTGGAGATTCAGATGTACGCTCGCAGGCTACAAAAATTCCCCAATACTTTGCTGAGCAACAGTACTAGTGGGGAAGCTGGGCAGCAAATTAGCATGGTTGAGCTGAAGGTGCCAGAGATGACAGCCATCGCCATATTGTACGAGATTTCATTGGAGGACAATCCGGGGCTGAATGACCTGCTGACTGCCATCGCCACACAATTTGCGGAAGAGCGGAATAGTGAAGAATTGAGCTCGACGTCCACTGAGCTCCTATTGAACATTTCCTCTCTGTTGCCATCAACAGCCAACACTGCCGCTGATCTGGAACATGCCCATAGTAGAATGCCAACAAGCCTGGCCTCCTATTATCGATACATTGGCTCCTTGACCAGTCCTCCTTGCGATGAGGATGTTGTTTGGTCGGTTCTGAAACCAGTGGGCAGGGTTTCCGCTCGTCAACTTCAACTGCTTCGCCGTTTGTACTATCGGTTTCCAAAGCTCAGAAATAACTTTCGTCATACCCAGTACCCTGGAGATAGAGGGATCTACGATTCTGGGCCTGGACCTGGACCGACTGGGCTTTTCGATGAAATCCAAGTAGAAGAGAAGAAATCCGTAGAAGATGCCAGATTCTACGACGTTGGACGTGGACCAGGAAACTTACTGGTGCAGTTGCAAAAGGATGATGAAGCGAAAGGGGGCAAAACGGACGCTAATTTCAATCGCTTTTCGAACAACAATGGGGCTGGTTTTCTCAGGTGTTGGGTAGTGGTGGTGATAACAATGGTGGTGGTACTGATTCAAATGGCATGAAGAAATATGATCTTTCTTTGCAATATAAATACTATTTCCGCATCGTACATAGTACATACATACATATACAGTGCATACATAGTACATGGTAGTACTATGATGGGAGCGTTCAAAGTTTTCTTTGGATGAATGAATTATCCATATGTGTGTACGACCAACAGAACAGACGCAATAATAAATTGATATTGCTTATTCGCTTTTTGCATATCAGAAAGAGTATTGACAGTCATCGGTCATCGTACGTTTGCGGTGCTGCACAATGCGCGCGCACGCATGTTAGTAACTCTGGTCGTGTTTCAGTCCGACGACGATTCAGCTGGACCCCCTGGGCGATGCAGAGGTGCAACCGGTGTACACTCGACTGCAGCCTCGCATCTCTGTGGCCGGCGTGGACGAGCATAAACACCCTCAATTTGAAAACTACAAGCGAACCAGCCGCGACTACTACGTGGCCCTGATGGATGCTTCTAGAAGCAGAAGCCGCTTGTACACGCTGATGATGGTGGCGACTGGGGAAACGGAGAGATTTCTGGCGACTCCTGAAAAACCACTCGTCCTGTGGCTGCTCATAAATATTCCCGGCGATCAGCTCAAAGCCGCTGCAGATAGCTACAGTCGCGGCGGAGGAAAGCAGGCATCCATCGTGATGGGCAACACGGTGATCGCCTACCATCCACCGCTGCCCAAAGCCGCGGAGTCGCGACAGCAATTTGTCTTTCTCCTATTTCAACAAACTGCCGGCCCCATTTCCAGCTACCAAGCTTCTCTCTTCTCTCCTCCGTCCTGTCCCAGTGATGCCAAAGAAAGGTAACCAGATTATTTAGCCTTTCTCGGCATTTTATTGCTCACATAGGATTGCCCACGCAGTAGGGGAGCTGATTTCATAGGTCGCTTTGTGTATTTCCGCACTAGTCATCTACTTTTATGGTAGAAAAGAAAGTATGTATTTGTATCACCAGAAAAGGGCATCGCTCTGGCTACTATCTAATGTTACGCAGACGTACATTGTATTATACATAAGATTGGTGATACATGTTTCAAACGGTACGTTTCTTTTCTTTTCTAGGTGCTTGTTCGATGTGAGTATGTTCATGGCGCGATATAGCCTGAAGCTGCGTGGAGTCAGTTGGTTGCTTTCGTCTCTGGATGATTACGTGTTGTATGAGTTTGCGCGAGAGTCCACTGGCAATTCGGAGGCGGGTGTCTGCGAGAAATACGATCGTCAGTACGAAGAGAACTGTCAACCGATTGCCCAATATTTCGCCGTCTCTTCCGCAACTGTGCCAACCACAACTTTGCACATTTATGACTGCAGCTGCAAATCTTGCAGGACGTTCTTGTTATTATCACGGCTTTTCTTAATACTACTGTTGGCTAGTATCAATACTGGTCTCTGGATTACTGCGACCACTTCATTAGCTTGACAGTGAAAATGGCCACTGTTGAAGAAATGTGCTCCTAGTGTCAAGATCAAGTCATGAAAGAGTTCAATTTTCTTTGTTATCTCAGGGCGTTTGGCTTACAATTTTCTTCTATACTCCATGACGGCGTGCATAGTTCACGCATATACTTCATGTCATGACCATTTTTGCTGCCAGTATATGGATGGTGTGGAGAGATTTTTAACAGCCATGCATGATCCATTGATGACTTATTTTTTATGATGAATTGAATTGCAATCGTGCTTGTTTGCTCAATGCAGTTTGTGTAAGACGCTTTTTCCTGAAGGTACCAATACTAAACTTTCGTGAAGGTTATCATGTACTGTATGTACGTGCATAAAAAAGATTATGGTTGGTTCCGGTATGAATCTTTGTGACTGTTGATGAAAACAGTATTAATTTTTAGTCTTGGTTTTTCAAGGCTGGAAACCCAGTGCTCTTTTTGTGCATGATGATGTTTATCAATTTGTTTTTGGTTTTATCGATGGCACTGCTTACTTGTCACAAAGATGGATAACAAACTGGAAATGCCACATTTTTCGTCCTTTTTTTCGGCACAGGAAGGAAGTCAAAGAAAGCGCCGAAAAGTAAATATTTTGTTCCAACTGAGTCCTGCTCTATCGGCTGACTCTGTGACGTACGTAATAGGTATATTTAGCGTACATACCTTTCCGATGTCCATTTTGTACAGTAAGCTTTATTTTCTTTGGTGCTTATCTATCGCACAAAGTCAACACCGACTCTGTCATCATATCGTGCGTGTTCATGTGACCCTCCCGCCTTTGGATGGATACTGTACAATGCAACATTAAGGATGTATACAACAAGATGTGTAGTGTAATGTAAAACGGACAAAAGCAAGTAACTTTGAGCTGTTGAGTAGGTACAGGGTGTCTTATAATAAACCGACAAGCTATCCGTGCGGCGTGCGGCTAATAACAGAGTTTTATGCGGTTTTTTGTGTCTAGTAGCCGAGGCTTCAGGGATGACCCATACAATAAGAAATGTGTATCTCATGCTTCAGCCCTAGTGCCAGGATTGCTAGCTTGTGAAAATGGGTATCATGCAAAATTGATACAGACTTTTTCTCCGTAGCACAGAAAAGCGTCGATTTTGAGCAGTTTTGAGCTTCGAGCTTAAAACGGTTCCAATTTCCGAAGTATGCGGACTAAATAGTTGAACCTTAGCCTTAGTACAATCCGACTTTGAAGCCTAGGCTTTCCGATAAAAAGAGTGCAAGCAGTTGGCCTGTCCATTGTGGAAATACATACAGGCGCTGAAAGCTGGTCGGTGTTTATGAGACACTCTGTACATCAGTAAACAAACATGCTTATCAGAGAATCAAAAGCGTCTTGCTGGTTTCCGCACATTTGATTCAGTTCCGAGGCAAGGCGCCGTCCCGTCGTCATGTTTTTCACAAAAGAAGGAACAATGCGAGAATATGGATACTGTAGATCAGTCTCTATTGCTCAGACTGTTCTGGATGGACGGATAACATTTTCACGCTTTTCCATGTCGCGCGCGCGCGTTTGTTTGTTGTACATTAGTTTTCGAAAAACCTAGACAAGAAAAATAATATATATACTGTACATTTCCTCGCTGTTCTACGGTATGTCCAAGTAAGCAAAGAAGATGCGCTAGCGCTACCGGTCTACTAGGTAACCTGTACCGCTGTACACGCGCAACGCACTACACACGTGTATAAATTTTCCCAAAAGAATGTCTAGTTTTTCTGACGTGTTGGGTTCGTCGATTTCAGGTTTCATGCCCGTTTGTATAGTTAGTCTGTCTGTACAGTGTTTGTATAAAGTTACTTATGCACCAACCTTACAGTACAGTACAGTGAGTTCAAGATTCGCCTGTACATGCGGGTACATTCAAGATACATTCAAGATTCAAGTACTGCGGGTTTTCTTCAGTTAAAACGAGTCGACATTTGGTGATGTGGCACGATCGCTGACACACACAGTGACTACTACACTGGCGCATCAATAATTATTTGGTATTCAAAAAACCATGCCGCTCAAATCAAAAGAGTTGGAAGAAATTTCTTTCGAGCAGCTACTCCAAGGCATATCGGCCGTATTCGAGCATGACAAGATCGACGTTGACGAAGTCTCCGAACTTCTCGCTTCCTACAAAAGCGATCCAAAGGACTGGTCAAAGTTCGCAAAATTTGATCCCTACAGGTACGTACGTAATATGCTTGTAAAAAATAGAATGCAAAAATGTGAATTTTCTTTAGTTTATTGACCAGTTGCGCTGAAAATTTCTGGGTGCTTCTTCAGCCGACAGCCGACTCTTAGCTAGCACCAGCCGGCACCGATCAAAAATTGCACTGAAAATCAGTGTAAATCTGAGAGGTAAGCTCGCCGCGACCACCCAAAAATTTTCAGCGCAACTGGTCAATAATCTTTCTTGACGCTCAAACATACTGTAGAAAATTTTTAACCCGCTTGGCCACGTCTTATCAGCTACCTATATTTACAGGTACACAAGGAATCTGGTGGATGAAGGAAATGGCCGTTACAATCTGATGATCCTGTGCTGGGGAGAAGGAATGGGCAGTGGCATACACGATCACGCCAACGCTCACTGTTTCGTAAAGATGTTGGAGGGGAAACTCAAGGAAACGCTCTACCACTGGCCATCTGAGGAAGAAAAGACAGCAGAAGCACCGATGAGACAGAAAACTGCCAACATTCTTCCTCTCGATTCCGTTGCATACATCAACGGTAAGACCAAATATATCGACATAAATTTTTGACACATATTGGACCTAAAAAGAGGCAAACTAGGGTACCTACTGTGGCAAAAATAGACCTTAGCCAACGAAAGAAAGTTTCAGTTTGGTTTGGTGTATACACAAACATGGTGTATGTATACATACTGTAGTAAAGCTTGTTGGATACACGACTTCCGCTAAGATATCTGTGTGGTACGAGGTGCGACGGTGACCCCTGAACACGACCACGCCGAAACATCACACTCACGAGGTCACCCAGGCGCTTTCTATTCTATTGCAGATACGATTGGTTTGCATCGCATGGAGAATCAGAGCCACTCTGATGTGGCTGTCAGTCTGCATCTGTATATTCCACCATTTCAAGAATGCGCATGCTTCGACGAGCGCACTGGAAGACAACGACGCACACAAGTCACGTTCTACAGCAAGAAGGGAGTTCGAACACCATTCCAAGTATGTACGTATATTTGTACCCTACAAAATTGTACAACAATGTAATGTAGCTTTTTATACTTTATTTTCCCAGCTGTTCATGGATGGGTTTTGCAGGTTGCCTTATCCGAGCGCAGATAAATTGAAGTCAGGAGCTAAGAAACGGAATATCCCTATCTACATACTGGTACTATGTACAATACACTGGGCGGGCAGAAAGCAAACACAAAACAAAAAGAAGCAAATTGCTAAATTTTGACCATCAACAACTTCATGATCCACTGATGGTTAGTGGCTGGCGATAGTTCCAAGCTGTGATTGTTTGCCCCGAATTGGTTACATGTTGGATTTGATTATTTTTCATTTATGAGGTTGTTGAGATTGATTTGACCGAAATAATATGCCGAGCCCAGCTCTAATGCTCGCACCAACGTTTGATACGTAGGTAATGTATGTACCGGTATGTATGTACCTGTACGTACATGTCTTCAAGTATGCTGGTCTACTGTATATACTACGGACCGTTTGTCGTACTTTACTTAGCTAAACAATCGTTAAGTGAATGAGAGAATGTACAGTAGTACGTAGTCCATGTACCTACGTGGTAACACTGTGTATCTTAGCACCTTGATTTTAGTGCTGTTTCGGCATAGGATTGTTGATTTCTTTGTCTACTACTGTAAAGTTTGGTGTATAGCCCTGCGGGGCAATACAAACAAGATTGGCCGATTTACCGGGAGTTCTACGAGGCGGGCAATATACAACAGCCCATCTCACACTGGAGCTATTTGCATAATTTTTTGGTCTGTAATAATGCCAGAAGCTGAACGTTAGGCCCCACAAGCCTATTTGAAGCTAAACGAACTAAGATACGCGTTCTTTCGCTTCAGAAGCAAAGAAACCGGCACTGGCCAATAAACAATAACGAGCTATACTGTACTTATCTACCAAAATCGGACAATTTACCAGGCTATGTACTCGTACTTGAGACGGGGTAATACATAAAGAGGCGGCAATGCACCAGACTTTACAGTACTTGCTTCATAGGTTGGTAATGTTCTGCGTACCCTAGCTGCTTTGTAGCAAGGTATGAATATGAAGGTGTTGGTATTGATGAGATTACGTACCGCCTAATTTTATTCCATCAGAACGTGTACTACTGTAAAGCTTCGTGTATAACCCCCTCTAGTATAACCCCCCTCGTGTATAACCCCCCTAATCGGTGACTAAACGGAAATCGGCATCGTGTATAACCCCCACCCCCTAATCGGTGACTAACGAAAATCCGCATCGTGTATAACCCCCTCGTGTATAACCCCCTCATTTGGCCGCTAACGTTTTTTATTCCCCCGGGGGTTATACACGAAGCTTTACAGTATAGATTTACATTATACCAGTAAAATCTGTCTGACACTTGTGCTCATCTCAGCTCAATTGGTTTGATATAAAGCTAATATTCACATGTGCTTTTGTTGCACAAGAGTATAGTGCACAAAGTTACAAGAAGAGTTCGAAAGAATTGCTAAAGGAATCATGCGGACACAAAAAATGGAGAAAGTACTGTCAGCAACGGCAGTTCTTCTTTGTTTCGGCTCATCCGTATTCAATGTTACGGTATGTTATGTGTGTAAAGTACGTGTACATACATACGTACAGTACAGTACGTACGTTACAGCTAATTTTTAAGGCGTCATCTCAGTCATTAGCCGAACTGCATCAATGCCCGTTGTACGATGTGAACTGCGGGGCGAACAGAGAGGACTACGCGCATCCTCCTTACTCCGGGCAGTTCATGAAGACCTCAATCGATCTGCGTTTAGCCGCCTGGAACGAAGCCAAGTACATCTTGGAGTTGACGAAGGAGACGCCGGAACTCGGGACGTCTTACGCCATTCAGACGGCGGTGCGACGCTACGAGGGCAACTGGCTGCCTCTGCTGCTGAAGCACGGAATGCACGCGCGACTCATCCCGCCCGAAGACATCCGCTTCGTCTGGCACTCCCATCGCCTCAGCCCCACCAACTACGAGTGAGTGAGTAAATCGACTACGGCATCTATGTCCAAGTTAGTACATACGTACTCTGCATACGTACAGTGCGACGAGACGACATCTTAGTGTAACTACGTAGGGTGGACGGACGGTGTGATCATCGTATACAGTTTCGAGCCGTGTTGCTTTGACTTTGTACATAGTGAGGATTTGGACATCGCGTGTCACTCCAGCGTCTTTCCGCATGAGCCCCTCTACGATCGACCCGCTCTTCGCAGTCTGCTGCAGGGTATCACCAGACGCCTGTGGAGAAACGTCTTCCCAAATGAACCCTTCGATCACAAGCAAGTCACCTGCATTCCGAAAGACCAAAGTAAAGCGTGCGTATACGTAGTATGTACGTACAATAGTGCGCTACACACGGAGCGAGTAAACTCACGGGGAATTCCCCGTACGTATGCGATGAAGCATAGGGAGGCCGGTGAATTCACCGTGAGTTTGAAACTCACCATCGTGTGAACACGTGAGAAAAATTTTATGCTTGGGAGCAAGTGAGAATGCTCTACACGAAAAATAAAACTCGAAGTTCAAACTCACCGTCGAATTCACCGTGAGTTTACTAATGTACCGTGTAGCCCACTAATGTTTCCAATCACAGCACACGCCCAATTTTTGATACATAATACTCTCACCGGTGGCTGTTCACTTTGTTGTTTATGATGCAGATTTTACGCGAGTTCTTGACTACGATCTGATGGACGGGGCACGTCGACGCTGGTCAGGATCGACAAAATTAGAGGATACGGCGTATTGGGTCGTAGAGGACCCCGAGTACCTGAAGGATGCCGTCCACGCCTACCACATGTTCCTACTAATGATCAAGAACAGCTCCTTGCCCTTCGCTCCGTCCATGACCATGGACATCGTCTGGCATGCTCACCAGGTATAGTATGTACTGTACGTATCTGCAAGAGAACACCCAAGGGCCTTTAAAAGATTGCGGTCGACGTACACTATACGTGCGGTCGAGGTATCTATCTATCTACCGTAGATACCTAACCTGCAGTGTTTAGGATATTCCTTGGGCGTACCATAACGATCTGAACGACTACTTGGGCGACATCATGGGACACGACGACAACGACGGAGGAGAGGAAGTGGACGGAAGACGCGGGGAATTGAAGTGGATGATGGAGGATGGAAGCTGGAAGTGGAAGTGGACGGAAGCGGAAGAAGAAGGGAAGGAAGAAGAGGAAGCTGCAGCAATCAACATCACCGAACGCGACGAATCCAGGTGGGCATATGCACGCAAATTGTCGCCGGTGGAGTTGATGACAGTATATATTACGGTGGACGACAGTACAGTAGTATATGTTATCCATAAACAATGGCGTGTACGTAAGTGCACAAGTGCTGCTGTTTGAAGGAAATTAGCACGCAGCGCCTTGAACGAAGCCGGCACCAACACGTTCAACATTTGGAAAGAAATGTACGCGGACATGTACTACTATTTGGTTTGAACTTTGAAAGAGCTAACGTAAATCCGTCCGTACATACAGTACTGTATGTATACGTACTTATGTCTATATCCTTTGATTTGAATGTGAAAAAATTAAATCCTCACTAGAGCCTGTCTTGTTTTATCACAATCCGAAATATAGGCAGCTGGCCTTACTTGATTACACAGTTACACACACATTACACTGATAAACAGGAATACTGTACGTGGTAGAAGATTCGTTTTCACTTATCACACCATATTGTCGTTGTTGTCCCGTTGTCGTTCTCTGATTTCACTGGTTCCAGTCAATACAGCTTGTTCACCCGTGTTTCGTAGCAACGCTACTGGCTGTGAAACTCCGTCATGATTGACATATCGCCTTTCCCTTCCAAATGACAGCTTGTCATCCATGCAGGCCTCCTCAGAATGTACAGACACAAAAGGCTCATTGTGTAAATGCACTCCTTCCATAATCGCACGATTGCTGTTCCCTGCATCATCATCACACGGACTGGAGGTAGCCAATGGTTGTGGGCTGTTGAAATTGCCAGTTGCATTGTTGAGATTAGCTGCGGATAAGTCCAGAAGCCTTCTACTGCTAATTGCAGCGCCGCTGGAGCAGTCAGAGAGGTGTTGGTATGCAGGACGCGCCGTGCCTTTTCTTTCGCCTTCAAATACTGATTTTGTTGAGTTGTTTCGCCTGCTGGGTAGAAGCAGTCGTCTTCGAGAGCGCGGAATCTCATAGCCGACGCTGTCCACAAAAGGACTATGAGGATCGGCGGTGGCAGCACTGAATGAAGTCTGGGATGCAGATGCAGCAGATGAGCGATGGGGAATACTGTTGGAGCGAGCGGCGAGCGATGATGACAGGTCGGCCACTGATGACACTGTAACAACGACAGCGCATAGCTAGCTAGCTACCCTAATGTGTACAGTACGTATGTATTGTATGTACGTTTGTATGTACGTACGTACGTACAACCAGAAATATAACCGTATACTGTATGTTTAAACATCTATGTACAATATTGGTACTTTCGAGTTGTATGGACTCCTGCGTAAGTTCTCCTTCGTCATATCCAGAGTCTGGGTAGGATGAGAGTCGACTCTCTCTTTCCACCGCTCCCATATTGATATTATTGTTATTGCCATGGTCAGAAGAATTGTAAGCTGGCAGAGGAACTGGTGGTGGCGGCTGTAGTTGAGTACTGGTAGTACTGTAGCTTGCATCATGCTGTAATGGAGTCAGATGGTCGGCTCTCTCTGTCGTTTCGGCTCTCAAATGCTGCTGTGCTCGCTGTCCCTCTCTCTTGATCATGTCACATAGCATTTGGAGAAAGGGAATGATGGCCGTTGGATGATCGCTTTGATTTGAATTAGACTGATTATGAGATGCCGCATTGGCAGCAGGCGATGTTGTACTATTGGCGACGTTTTTGAACACCGGTCGGTCAGCGGGATCCAATGCCCAACACAGCTTCAACAACTCGTACCTGTATACGTACACATCAGAACATACCTACCATTGCAGAAGTTATACTTGCTAAGGATAATACTGGACCATAGGGGGTCCAATCCAAATGAACTACGTTGTGTTCTGTACGTAATCAGCGCTTGGCGAACAGTACACATGAGATGAGATAATGCTTACAGTAAGTTTGGGCAAGCGGCAGGCTGTGGCAAGCATCGCACTGATTCGTAGGGACTGAGCACGGCTCTCTGAATTTGCGCCTGACTCCTGCCCAGGCCCGGAGGCGTTCCCAACATCAGCAATTCCCAAGAACATACAGCGAAACCCCTGCAGCCAGAGAAAATGAACATTTTCTATGAGAAGATCACACCGAATTTTTCCCGCACCATTCATTCATGATACTCCAACGCCACTACGTACGTATGGTATGTACGTAGCCTACGTACGAGGTACTGTACATACCAGACGTCTGACTTGAGGCAGAACTGATTGGTGACGTAGACTTCAGGTGGAACGAGAGCCACCGGCAGCATGCCGCCAGGTGAAGCCACGTATGTCTCCCTTTCACTCGGCAACAACCTCGCCAGACCAAAATCGGCTGCAAAATAGCATACATACATACTGTATGCTCTATACATACATCGTATGCGCCGTACAGTACGCACTTTCCATACCATGCGGAAAATGCATAAAAATTTTAGCAGGTACTGTGTATGTATGTATATATATGTATGGGGCGGCTAAATCACGGTGCGCGCTCACCCAGTCGTATGTGCGCTTTGGACAAATCAGTCATGGTAGTGATTAGGATGTTGCGAGTCGCCAGATCCCGATGTATGATATCGTGAGACTGCAGATGATGCACAGCCTCTGCTAACTCCAGTAGAATGCGCACTGCATCGTACTGGCAAATGGCTGGGCGGCAACCGTTCTAAAAACGAACAGCACCACAATTTTGTGCGCTGGAATAGAGGTGGCTACAGAGGGCGAGAACATTTTCTTGAATATGCTTACCCTAGCTTCTTCGAGATACTGTTCCAGTGTGCCATCCAGTAGCTGCATCACCATCAATGGTCCATCCAAAGAGCGCATACAGAATCCCTTCAGCTCAATTATGTACTGATGTCTGATCTGACTGCAATAGAAAATCCAAAAGTCATTTTCTTGCGGTAATCCATTGAATATCTCAACGTCGAACAATCATGAATTGTATGAACCGTGCGTACATACTGTAATCGCACTGCCTCTTCCAGTATCTTGATTTCGGCTCCTTTGCCAGCGAACGCCATCTTAATGGCCACGTTGCAGGACTGCACAGTGACCAGTCGAGCTCGATAGTTCTTTACCGCGTGACTCTGCGAGAAGAAGGAAGCTCTGCCTTTCCTCACTTCCGCAAATTGACCGACGCCCAGCACCTGGCCACCACAATAGTCCAACTGAGATGGTGTCATCAACAAGTGATGCTCTTCGAAATCTAACAAAAATGCATGTAGGGCGTACTGTGGGGAAACCCGGACACGGGGTAATCCCGGACGACACCTAGTATAACTCAGCAGCCATACGACCGATTGAGAGACCAAGTATTCTACCAAATCGATTCTTGAACTCTCATCTTTCAAATGAGCTACACTCTTCATCATTTGCTGAAGCGGCAAGTTCAGGTGTCCGGGTTTACCCCACAGTACCCTATTGTATGCATAGAGTATAACATACAGACAGATCAGTACAAAACAAAGAGCATCCGATTACATTTTCGGAAATCATCCATATGCTTCTCAGCAGGCTCTTCTTTTGGCTTGTCTTTCCTTCGACAGTCTGCAACCACGTAGAAACAAGCGATAGGCAAACAATAATGGTACAATATCTTGCACTTGCACAATAGACAATAGTCACAAAAGGATACCACAAAATGACTACAAAAGTCGTGACAACAAAAGTTTACGTACAGTATTGGACTTGGTATGTACTTACTTCTGGAAAGGTAGCAGACCAAGCAGATTTCGAAGATGATTCCCAACGTTCCGAGAACGCCAAAAAATAGTGTCTCGTTCATTGCACACATTTCCTTAGCCCGAATTTCTATCGCTGCCATCATCGTTGAATTAAGCACATTTCTGGCTTGTTCAGAAGAATGTCGTTGTTGATCAGAAGATGCAATGTGCAACCGCATCCTGATATTAACCACAATGTTTTCTAAGCTCTCCCTCCACCCAATGCTGTCCTCAGACACTCGGAACAGTATTCCGTTAGCTACATAAACCAGAGCTGCAATAGCAAGAAATGGCACAATGGCAAAGGCTTGTGTACAACACAGGACAAAAAATTTCTCGCTTTTACAATGTCAATATTTACTAATTTTCCGGCGCTCATAGTCGGCAAAGCAGGCTAGGGTGCTAGTCAGTACCTACGAACAAGAACCTTACTTCGAATAAAATACACATGATAAAATTCCGCGAATTTTTACGTACGTGCCCAATAACATAATAAAACATAACTTTAGTAAAGTTGTGATTTTTTAAAGTATTTTTACACAGTATAGCAGCGTACATACGTAGGCGGGAGACACATCAAACGCACACACCAAAACGTACAGCGTGCAGCATTTTGCGACAGCTCACAATGCGCTAAACAAGTAGCACATGAATAAGCATGAAGAAAACGACGAATCAAGTAGAAATCGCAGCTTGCTTGAATTGGTAATTCAAAATTTTCACGGCGTTGCTACGTTACAGGAGCGACTCAAATAAGCAGCTTACATCCATGTACATAGCGTGGAACACAGCAATGTTGCAGTATACTCTTGCCGAATATTACCTCAAAATAAATGTCGTGAATCAGCCGACTGGCACAGCGGACTTGAATAGGACTGGCACATGACAGCCCTATGTTATACGCGAACGATAAAACATGCATAATTTGGCGAACGCAGGGCACAGCAGCATACGTACAGTATACGTACAGAGATGTGTTGCCTGTCATTATAGAGGCTGGGTATTCCAATATTGTGTTATTGTCAACAATGGCACCAGGACGGCATAGAACACGAGCAATGATTTTCGGAGCGCGAGAGCGCATATCGTGACAAAAAATGCAATATGGGTGCATGCCGGTGTTGCGACAATTTTGGCAGCCGCACGCTAATGTGACACTATTGAAAAGAGGACAGGTTGGCTGTGTATTTTTCGAACAAAAACACTGAATAAGTTTTACAAATCAATGTAACTGTAAGTACGTATGTATAATAGGAGTAGTGACGGCTTGGCACACACAACGCATATATTAGAAAATAATAGCCTAATATGTACGTGTAAACATGCGAGACTGATGTAGGTCAGCCTCGCTGTTTCAGCAGGCTTCAGCCTATCTCTTTTGATCCGCAACCGTGAAGTCACGGTTCAATGGATTCTGGCTTCTGCCAACAGCTGACAGGAAAGAACCACTAATTAGTAGCCTCTCTGCAGCATGCATGAAAACTGGTACGGCTACTGAACGGAGCGCGGTCCACCTGTCTCATTTCGTCCTGCAGCTGTGAGACCACAGCACGACGGACATAAGCAGTCCACTGTCCAGACCGGATGTTCTCTGCACCGACTGAATCGAGCAGGCCGAACTCACTCAGGTCACGGTATGATGCGTACTTCAGGCAAGGAGGAGTAAAAGTCTCTCACTCATCAGAGTTCCGAAACATTCTCATGAACACAATATTATCTCTCAGAATTTTCCGACCAACCGTCTTTATCATCCACAATACACCCGAACTGAATTCAAAACTGATGCAATCGTCAGCCTAATCTTCTTGCTCCGCACGCTCCACACGCAGTCGCCAGTTGTCTGCTGCAGAAAGTCAACCGCCATTGGTGAAGACGGCCGCCAGCCAATTGGCGGCCTTGGCGCTTCCCGCCCAGCTGTCGCCTGCGCAATGTTATCTGCTGCCAGCTGGATCGATGAGTCTATTTTCGGCTCTTCTAGCCCTCACCGCCCACGCTTTCGTCCGCTTGACAGCGCCGTACCGGAAACGTACGGTACGCTGAGTGCACCGTTTGCAGTTCTTGTGCATCTTCGGAATAGCGTTTCTATCCCGGCGCCTGAGTCAGCAAATAATAGTGACGCAGCTGGACGCGGCTGCGGTCGATGGTCCCGCAGGTTTCACACGTGCTGCCTGGATTCCCTTGCGGGGCGCCTGACCCGCTTGGTCCACCAGGGGTGCAGAAGGAGCGGCGGCCGAAATGGAGAGAGTTCGGCCGTCCAGCAGAGAGCGAGAGTTCGGCCGACTGCCGTTGCAGTCGGCATTCCAAACTGGAGAAAATCGAAGGAGTCCGTAAGCAGCTGATGACTTCGCCTCTTCTTCTTGGGTAGCCGGAAGAAAGTTGAAGCCTAATGCTGCCTACGGCGTGCGGAGCCTCAAAGACACGTACGTATAAAAGACGGGGGCCGGAATTATGTACATACCTACGTATATCACTCGGTCTTCTTTTCTTGATCCTCCGAGGGATACCCGCAGGCATCGTGGGTGGAGTTGAACCAGTTGGTTCAACCCTGCTTCTAGACCAAGTAAATTCATTCGAATTCCCTCGCCTAGTAGTTCCCCACGGTCACAATACAACAGCAGATTTCTGCTGCGGCATTCTAGGACACCAGGTATAGCCGTTTCACACAGCCAATACTATGTTTATGAAAACATGAACTCATGTCTCCTGAGCTAGACCTGGTCCATTATCCCGTCAACTGATAGAGCTGCCATCTAGTAGTTTCTAGTGGCACAACTCTCAATGAGAGCCTTCCAGTTCCGGGAGACTAATCAGCCTTTTCCAAACGAAAAGATCATGCGCTTTTTCCATACAAAGGAACAATAGCGCAGTTACGCCAGAACGCAACAGTGGCTACAGTAGCAAAACTCATGCATCCAACAACTAGGCAGCTATCAGTGTCACTTACACCGTGGCGTTGCAGGGCGTAAGGGCAGAGAAAGCAATACAAAACCCATCGGTCGTGCAGGTGCCAAAATGTTTCACTGTCCGCTCACTGTTGCACGTTGTACTACTGTAAGTACAGTACGTACGTACTCAACGCACTTCGTACATAAACACAACATTGCCACGTACATACATACAGTAGCTTGTGTGCACGTTATGCCGAAGCTTCGCGTTCTCATGATGAGCAAAATTTCCCGGCGTAAGAGGTGAGGATATCCTCGGCCAGATAGTATCTTAACGCTCGGCGCTCAATGAGAACGGGATGCCACGCATGCAGTGGTTTCACACCATTTGTGGTGCTGTATAGTATAGGTTCGACTTGAACTCGTATTCGAACTCAAAATGGAAAATTTCGAACCTATGATATACTGGACACCGTACCTACATACGTAGCCATTTCTGTAAGTGTCAGTCGGACTCATGATATGTCTACGTAGACTCACAACGAAAGTCCAACCGACTGACAACGCATGTACATACATACGTAGTGGTACTTTGAAGGAGTTGCAAACACATCACAATTCTCGGCCGAGAACTGAAGGTGCAGCATTCTTTTTCCTTCTGTACATACAGAGTCTCAGCCAAAGCCTCATTCACATCGGACGCCGATCTTAGCCAATACCCGTTTGGTACTTGGGCCGAATCGATCCCAAAGGTAACCGCGCGAAACTGCCGCAAATATAGCGAGCAAGTCGGCGGGTGGCGTCCTGGGTAAATGCGGCTTCGGCACAGCATCCAAATTGGACCTGTAAAGACATCTACATAACAGTCGAGCTATGGACAAGGGCCTTAACTGTTTTCTCTGGCTCCTGGCCCAAGCCCGATCATTCTCCCAATGCTCATACTGGCATCGGCTTCTTCCTTACATCGTTCGGTTGCGTAATTGCAGCGGCTTAAAACGGAGATTGCAGTTGCAACCAACCACCAAAGTCGGAAGGAAGGACGGCGGAACAGCTACCGAGCAGCACCGTACAATCGGTCGAAAGAAAGTCAGGTGAAGCCGTTAGCTTGAACAAAATAATAACATTTATGCAGAAAAACCAATTGGTCTTACCGCTATGCTATTTGTCGTATCTCGCATCATGTTGGCCGGTGGATTTCCACGAGCACTGAAGCGACGAACTATATTTTTTTTACATGATAACTGCAAGCACCTTATTTACGTGATTGCATGCACATGCATACAACGTATAATTGTACGTACAGTTTATCACAGCTAATTCCAAGGGCCATCCATGGTCGGTGAAACGAAATGGCACCGTTCAGAATGGATGGGATACGGTGACGTCCACTTGGACCGGCCGCATCGCATCCATTCAATGCCATCGCAAAGACCAATCATTGATGGTCACTTGGAAACATTACCTTTCCGTTGAGTTCCAACTGGTAGGTTGACACCAATGTGGTTTCATCGGTGGGAAAATATTTATTTACTGGAGATGGGTCGATATTATTATTATTAGGAACATATCGAGATTCGATGCAACACCGATAATATCGACCCAGCTCTACGTCTACCGTTTTGGTAAACAAACACAATCAGTTACAGGAGCCGAATAATATCACGGTAACAATTTTTACCGATGACAGAGATTGGCAAGTTTGCAAACTGCGACGGCAACAGCTCTTGCGAATTCGCACGAACTTCCTGCAAACTGAAACACGTGAAACAATAAATAAAAATGTTCTGTATTACCTGTACCTGTAGTTCGGGAGAGTTGTGCATTCGCCCTGATATTCGATATCGAACATCAGTCATCCCTACTGTGCATCTCGAATTCGAAATACGAAAACACAGGTAAGTATACAGTATGTAAAACAACCTTCTTTGCAGGCTGTTATGCTAACCCATTGCATTTTCTGCGACACTTTTGCACCGTCAACCGTACTCATCGAATACGGTTGAAGCATTTTTATTGTCGCACTTTTCCGCCTAATCGACGGTGTGATTTCGCAAAAAAATGCAGTGGCTAGGATATTATTTTCTGGCCTGTGACGCAGTTCGTCCGGCCACTACATAAATACCGTACCAGCACCATTTGGATTTGGAGGCCTGGGCTGAGCAGTTGCTCTGTCCGCTCCGCTCTCCAATTGTCCGGCTGGCAACACCCATGACTGGAGACTGTAGGTACCAGTGATGGCTACTTTACTTTTGCTAAATAAAAGTGCTAGTAGCACCTTACCCCAAAAGGTATTTATGACGGCAAAAGCAACTTTTACTTGAAGCTGTTTTCAGCAAAAGCAAATGCCACTTTTACCGGCAAGTTTATTTTAAGTACACATCACTAGTAGCTAACTCCAGCTTCTGTTCCAGAAGTCGAGCCGATGGCGGTCCATTGGCCACTATTCTTCCTCAGTCCTCGCAATGGCCGGTTTGTTCCACCCATTTGGTTGAACTCCAAGAGGCCTCCGGTGAATTCACCAGACTGACTGAGCTCGTCACGTATGCACGTATGTATGTATGTACGATCCCTTTATGCACATTATCTATACGCACAATATACGCACAATTGCACATATGGCTAGTAACTGTTAGGCTTACGTTACTGCTGCAGCTCCGCCGGGATCCTTGATCTTGCCGGATGAACAGGTAAACAGCCAGTTGTAGACGCAACCACCAGACCAGCCAGGGAGTAATGTTGTCATCTGATGTCCAGAGCAACTCACTCACGCAGAGGTGCAACAGAGATAATGTAGCGCACCGTCGTACATAGGGCATGCATGGCATTAGCCGAACGGCTAAGCATATGGTTCGTGTAGTTGCATATACTCCCGTAGTACATACCCAATGGTATGCGGAGTAGCAGCTACACCGCAGTACAGTAGTGCTTACTACTGTACGTATGTACGTAACATATCTTCATGCAAAAGGGGACACTGTATGGCATACGCACGTCAATCAATGCACGTACGTAACTTCTGAACTCACTGGACTTTCCAATAAGGTAAGCTCAGAACAGTAAACGTAGCCCTTGGCATGAGATAGGCTGGAACAGCTGTAAAGCACTTTTGCGCTATACAGGAACAATAAAATAAAATAAAACAAAGTAAAATGGCCTGCAGCCAGCAGACGAATACAACAACACGACTGGCTGAGAGACACACAAAACAAAACACTTTTCAGAAAAGCAGTCTGTCGACTGGCTTTGTTGTCTCTCTCAATGAATAACGTGTGGCTTGCCTCACACGCGGCTTCTTATACAGCTCGCGCTGCCTGTTGTTGTCACTCTTTGCTTTTTTAGAGTGAGCTGGAGGGACACAAACGGGTTCGTCTGGGTCATATGCAAATTCGTCTGTTGGCGACTCTTCAATAGAAACGGCCTTTTGCTGCCGAATTCCATCGAAATCGGTCAGAATATCCGCATTTTCGGAATCTTCAAAATTTCGAAAATTCCCTTGTTTATCCACCCCTAACCTATCCACACCTACCCTCTTCTCTCTTTCCTCCTCCTCCTCCTCCTCCAGAAAATCATCTGCGCCCGCAGATGTCGATTTCAGGTCAGGATGTCCTTCGACTGAAGGTAAGGGGAGGTTATGCACATCACCGCCTGTGAAAGAGACTGCATTTGCAGCATCCGGCTTGCATTTAGAGAGTTTGTCTCTGTGGACCACTTTTGGTCGAGAGAATTGGCGATTAGGGGTACGGTAGCGAATAGTGGCATTCGTGTCTGTTAGCCGTACAATTTTTGCTGGGCCTTTATAACGGGGCGAATGCTTATGCTTCATAATGTCGGGTGAATACACCCAAACAAAATCACCTACTCGAAGATCTGCATCTTTGGCCTTCTTGTCGAATTGGGCCTTTTGCTTTTGCTTTTCTTTCGCAGAAGCTTCTGCGCTTTTAGCATACAGATACTTCAAATTTCTCCTCGTTTCTTGAAGGGATTCGCTTGAATCCGCATCATATACCATACGGGCCGGAGCTATCATTGGGCTTTCCAATGGAAAGAATGTGTCGCGGCCCGTCATAGCTTGAAACGGGGAGAACCCAGTCCTGGTTTGAACTTGAGCGTTGTAACCATTCACTAGAATGGGCAACCGTTCATCCCAATCAGACGCATATTTATCGCAGCATTTGGCAATCATATTGATTACCGTACGATTGCTGCGTTCACTTTGTCCATCTCCCTGTGGATGGAATGCTGTGGTAAACACCTGTTCCATATTGAATCTGGCACAGACCTCTCTGTAGAGCTTAGAGGTGAAATTAGAGCCTCTGTCTGTAAGCAGTTTCCTTGGCATTCCCCAGGGAAATATGATGTTCATCATAGCTTGGGAAACTGTTTCTGCTTTTTGGTCTCTCAATGGCCCTGCCATGATAAACCCAGAACACAGATCCGTTGCTACAAGGCAAGATTTGAAGCCTGATGCAGATGTGGGTAAAGTTACAATGTCCATTGCAACTACATCCATCGGCCTCAATGGGGCAGGGATGGGGTGCAGCCTTGGTTTATCTCTGCGACCTTGCCCCTGCCTGGCAGCACATACAAGGCACGAATCGCAAAAGGACTGAATGTCCTTGAGCATGTCTGGCCAGTAATAAAAGCGCTCTACATAGAGCTTTAGCCTCTTCTTGCCCATATGTCCACCTTGATCATTGCAGTGCACTTCTCTCAATAGAGTAGTGCGGTGTACAGCTGGTACGTATACTCGTGCATACGGTTCTTTGCTTTTATGCGCCTCCGCATAATAGAGGACATCGTCGATTAGATGGAATTTTCCCTCCATCTTGACTATCCAACTGGACAGTTTTTCATCCTCAGGGAGGATGTAGTCCTCTTTAAAAGCAATGATAGCCTTTATGATGGGGTCCGTTGCTTGCAATTGACGGACTCTCTCCATCATCTGATCCTGAAGATCAAGGTCATCCAATGAAACACCTGCATAGGGTTCAGCTTCATCTTTAGGTACTTCAGCTGTCTCCAGTGGTTCATCGTCATCTTCGACAAACTCAGCAGCAGCTGTTAGCTGCACCATGACTGAAGGTCCAGGAGTGGGTGGGGGCATGCGCGATAGTCCATCAGCGGCTAAATTTCCCACTCCAGGTCTGTGCAGCACTTTCTTAATGCAACAATGGTCCTGTAGTGCCATTTTCCAATTCGCAATTCGATTATTGGGGAGTGGCTTGACTGTAGACAGCCATTGTCGCACATTAGTAGAGTCCGTATACACATAGGTGATGCACCCATAGGTGTAGGTACGGAATTTTTCCATCGCAAATACCAAGCCAAGCATTTCTAAATGCGGAGGAGGATAACTGGGTTCAGCGCCTCGTAAAGACCGGCTGGCATAAGCTACTGGATGGAGCTCAAATCCTTCCCTTTCCAGCTCCTTTTTAGGACGTACTTTGATACCATCAGTAACGATGTCAAAGTGTGTGGGGATGGCATTTCCATCCTCATCTTTGTCTAAAGGCTGGGGTTCTCCATTTGGAGACTCCATCTGAGCACTGGAGTTGCGGGACTTCCACAACTGTTCTGGAATAGGGAAGTACTGGGACAAGGTGGCTCCTAGTCCTTTTGTAGATGCATCTGTTTCAACAACAAACTCCTTTGTCAAGTCTGGCAGTTGCAAGACTGGAGCAGTCATCAGGGCTCGTTTGAGCTCTTCAAATGCAGCCTGCATCTCTAGCGTCAATTCAGGCAGCTTTTGAGGTGGATTTTCCTTCAGCAGCATGTGAAGAGGGGATGCAATTTTCGCGAACCCACGCACAAAGCGCCGGTAATAGGAACAAATCCCTAGGAAGCCCCTGAGCTCTGTGATGGTGGTCGGGATCGGCCACTGTTCAATGCTGGAGACCTTTTCTGGATCTGGCTCTATGCCATCACGACTTAGGACAAACCCCAAATACTTGACCTTGGTTCTCATGAACCGGCACTTCTTTGGGTGCATTTTTAATCCTGCTTTTCGTAATCGGTCAGCCAGATCCTTGAAAAGTGCGATATGCTCCTCCATGGTCTGTGTAGCCAGTAAAAGATCGTCAACATATGAACTGACTTTTCCAGCTCCCCATTTCAGATCCATTCCCTCCAGGACAA
This sequence comes from Epsilonema sp. ZAB3_2, assembly GCA_030247985.1. Classification (NCBI taxonomy): domain Eukaryota; kingdom Metazoa; phylum Nematoda; class Chromadorea; order Desmodorida; family Epsilonematidae; genus Epsilonema; species Epsilonema sp. ZAB3_2. The sequence goes on from JASAMW010003757.1 coordinate 73,684, forward strand.
TGTTTATCAATCGACAAAACGCCGAGGGGGCATTACACAGGCCAAATGGCATCCGATTAAATTCAAACTGTCCTAATGGACAGATGAACGCCGATTTCTCCTTTGAGTCTTCGGCCATCTTTATTTGGTAAAACCCTGATCGCAGATCGATCGTGGTAAGATAAACTGGGTTGACTGCTCCAACTCGGTCAATTAATGTGGTGATAGTCGATAATGGATATCCATCTCTGACTGTCACAGCATTGACCTTAGTGTAGTCTATGCAGATTCTCATAGCTCCAGTGTCCTTTTTCCGGACTATGACTATGGGAGCAGCCCATGGAGACTTGGAATGAGAGATGACCTTGTTATCCAAGAGCATCTTGAGATTTGCGGATAATTCATCCATGTCTGAATAGGGGACACGTCGGGGCTTCATGTAAATAGGAGGATGTTCTCCAGTATTTATGGAGTGTTCCACTCCAACGGCTTCCCCTAATTCAGTATCATCAATGGCAAATAAGTCATGGTTTTCCATGAGTATTTGCTGAAATCTTCTCTTATCGACATCAGAGCAGTTCCAATCTGCAGGGTTAAGTAGCTCCGTTAACTGCTCGCGCCTCTCAGTTGAGAGCTTTTGTGTTGTAGCGATGAGAATACTCATCTCTTCAGCTGTGGGCTGCCAGGCCTCTAAGTCAATCTCTTCGAAGGACTCTCCTTCTGTAAGGGGAAGTAGCATCCCCAGCTGCTGACCATCTGGAATTCCTGGTGCATCCGGTTGATGAACCATTCCAATAAGCGTAATCCGCTCAGGGATGTCATAGCCCAGTCTAAACACTGCAGGTTCTAAGTCCAGAGCAAATGGGTCACACCCTGCATCTTGGGGTATGAATACATACCTTGTTTTTAAGGGCAGGGGTTTCCCCAGTGTTTTCAGAGGGGAAGTATTGTCCCTGAGTGTACAGGAAATCCTGCTGGGCGTTTTGACATCAAAAGTCTGTGTCTCTCCTTCAATGGAGGAGACAAAATGGACTGAAAAATGTGGAAGCAGGCTGTCATGGGTCACCTGAACTGCTACCTCCACAGTAGAGTACTCTTTGAGGACTCGTGTTGGAGGAGGAGGAGTGGTGTGAGTCTCCTCCACCCTCTGTTCATCCTTTACCTTCACACCTATGGGCTGCTCTGGGCTTCCAGTCGCTGCCCTGGCCCTCTTTAAGCGTCTTTTTAACGCTACCCTCTCTAATCTAGTGTCGGGAGGGCGTATAGCTAGTAGGTCTCTGGTCACATCATTACCTAATGGGTCAATCAATCGATATCCCATGGCCAATAAAGCCGGGGTTCCCAACACCAAATGGTGGCCACATGGTGCTTTTTTAGTAAGCACGAATGGAATTTCCGTGAAACCCTCTAGGCCTTCCAAATTAACCCTTAGGTTAACTTCGCATCGGTGAGTGGCAACCTTCCCGCCTATGCTAAGTACCGCCATCTTCAATGGAAGTGTGCGGTAAGCCAGTTCTTCTGGAGTCAGCCTACCTTCTGCCATAATGCAATCCAGGAGTTCCTGGCTTATGGTGTTTATGCCAGCCCCAGTATCCAGAGTGGCCTCACAGGGTTTTCCGGCTACCTCCACAATAGAGGTAAACTTTGGCCCTTTGAGTGAACAGCGCCTTCCCGGCCCATAAAATATGTCTAATATACCGAACATGGTAACTGCTTTTGCTGAGCCAGGGCCAGATTCTGGCGGGAATGTCTCTAGGCAGTGCGTACGCCGTAGGAACTTGGTTTGTTCCTGGTACTCGTAAGCTGCCTCCCAGCTTGCTGCCTCAGCTGGGGTGAAGCGCATTCGTAACTTGTCTCCCACCATGTATTCTGCAGTGAATGACGCTTCCAAATTTCCCGCTTGGGCAGAGACCAAAGGTGCACTCCAGTCTTCCATTCGACTCTTTTGAATCTCCTGGGTGCCTGATGTGTATTCACATTCAAAGGCCATCTTGGAAGTGACGTTTGATATCATTATGGCTTCTGGGACTAACCTATTATTGGGCGAATTGGCATTTGAGGCGTCCCTGTTAGATGTATTCATCTCAACCTGTGTCCTGAGGCATTGCTTACCACCACTGTGACCCAGAGGTGCACTTAATGGCTTTGCCTTAGTACTTGTGTCATCACAAGTGTGCAACATTTTGGAAGGCTCGCTCAAGACTATAACGGCTTCCGGTTGCAGCTTGGGGCGTCTTACTGTATCATTTGAAACAGCTTGGCCTGTGGAGGTCGTCTCAGCTGCACTCACAAGTGGACTCGCGGTGCTCTTCAAGGGTAAGCAAGATTCTTTTGTCACTTGCTCCCCTGTGCATGTAAGAGACAGTTCACGGATTTCATCTGCTATGTGTCCCTTCTGATACAGCAAATTTTGATCCGGTGAAGTTCCAACTTCAGGAAGTTCCATGGCTGCATGCCATAGGGAATCAACAAAAGGCTGGTTGCTACACATGTCAATAGAGTTGATTTCCAACTCAGGCTTCCTTGACTCTTCCAAGTGTCTGACAGGTTCTGGATCCAGCTGTAGAGGATATGGCACAAATTGCCCCTCTTTTCTCAACCCTTGAACCCCGCCCAGCAACCAGTCTTCCAATTTTTGGAGACGACAGGCTTCAGGTTGCACCCTATGCAAATCACGTTTGTGATCATACAGGTGGCGTGCCTGATTCCAGGGCGCCATTAAGGTTGAGGCAACTTGCAGATTATTAACCTGCCTGATATTTGACTCTTGAGTAACGCCAATCGACTCTTTTCTTTCTGTTTGGGGTAAAAACAAAACTTGCTTTTTCAGGGCGGGAGGCTCCCTGCATAAGTCTTGTCCATAACACCGATTGGAGTGCAAATTATAATTAAATTGCTGCGGCAATTCATCAAGGCCTGCCATCAGATCAGCCTGGTGCTTGTCTGTATGGCGTCTCTCTTTAGAGGCCTCATTATTTTGCACTTCGATTTCAAGTCGATTTTCGCGTCGTTTATTGCATTCGCACATACTGCAGAGTTTTCTCCCCATACATACGATTTTTTTCAATTTTCCCAAGGCGTTCACAGCTTGGTAAACTCGACCTTTCGGCTGGTATTCCAGCTGCGCTGCTTGCACCTTATTATGGGTCTCAGGCAATTCTGAGTGCAATATGTCCAAGTACAGTCTTTCCAGTACTGCGTTGACAGCTCGGATTATACTATCAGTCTCCTGGGCTGTTCCAGGGACTTCGAGCAATTTTTGGACACCGCGAAGCATTGCTTCGGCCTGATTAAGCCGGCGCTGAAAAGAGTCTTGCTTCAAGCGGAGTTTGGTGGGCTGTTTAAGATACAGCTCCTGCTCCAAATATGGAGGTGAACTTCCCAATAAATTTGGGGAGGGGTTGAGCCCCAATTCCCCCAACGTGGACTGTTGAGAGGAGCTGGCGATTCCAGCTCCAAAGCCCTCCGTCTCCTGCCACGCACTTTCGTCCACTCTTCGAGCGGAATGCGACCATTTAGTATGTATTGGCGTATACTGTTGTCGATAAGCGACCGTACATACAGTAGAAGATTGAGTCATTCTTACTGTTTTGTCTTCGGGTTCCATCTTCTTTGCTTCTACCATTGAAATAAATAGAATTTACAGACGTTAGCCAAAAGACACTGTGAGAACCGTTGAATTCATGAAAAATACTCCTCCCAACCCTGGTACGCACCACAATACGTGCCTGAAGATTCGCTTGTTGAAGCCACGGTCATGAACAGGTTACGCTCGTTAGTTACCTCCATGTAAACATGCGAGACTGATGTAGGTCAGCCTCGCTGTTTCAGCAGGCTTCAGCCTATCTCTTTTGATCCGCAACCGTGAAGTCACGGTTCAATGGATTCTGGCTTCTGCCAACAGCTGACAGGAAAGAACCACTAATTAGTAGCCTCTCTGCAGCATGCATGAAAACTGGTACGGCTACTGAACGGAGCGCGGTCCACCTGTCTCATTTCGTCCTGCAGCTGTGAGACCACAGCACGACGGACATAAGCAGTCCACTGTCCAGACCGGATGTTCTCTGCACCGACTGAATCGAGCAGGCCGAACTCACTCAGGTCACGGTATGATGCGTACTTCAGGCAAGGAGGAATAAAAGTCTCTCACTCATCAGAGTTCCGAAACATTCTCATGAACACAATATTATCTCTCAGAATTTTCCGACCAACCGTCTTTATCATCCACAATACACCCGAACTGAATTCAAAACTGATGCAATCGTCAGCCTAATCTTCTTGCTCCGCACGCTCCACACGCAGTCGCCAGTTGTCTGCTGCAGAAAGTCAACCGCCATTGGTGAAGACGGCCGCCAGCCAATTGGCGGCCTTGGCGCTTCCCGCCCAGCTGTCGCCTGCGCAATGTTATCTGCTGCCAGCTGGATCGATGAGTCTATTTTCGGCTCTTCTAGCCCTCACCGCCCACGCTTTCGCCCGCTTGACAGCGCCGTACCGGAAACGTACGGTACGCTGAGTGCACCGTTTGCAGTTCTTGTGCATCTTCGGAATAGCGTTTCTATCCCGGCGCCAGAGTCAGTAAATAATAGTGACGCAGCTGGACGCGGCTGCGGTCGATGGTCCCGCAGGTTTCACACATGTTGTGCATTGTAGCGGTAGGTAATACCGCCTTTGCAGTACCTTTGTGTTTGGTATATTCATCTCTTGCGTTAACGCAACTTGTCAATACAGTACATAATGCGTTTGATGATTATTTGGTGTCGTGTGTGTATTTATAGGTTATAGGAGTCAGTGAGTAGAAAATGGATCCGAACGATATGTCGTTATCGCCTGGAATGGCAATTGGCGGGTTTCAACCCGTTGGTAGCATCTCATCTAAGGTATTTGGAAGTTGTTGTGTACAGTACGGTACGAACCAGTTGCGCAAAGAATTATAGGTGACCGCGAGTTCAACCCTCTCTGTATATTACAAATTTCATTTTTTCAGTGACTTTTCCTTTCCCCCTTTAACTCCTCCCGGGATTCAAAGTCTCCGACGCCAACTGGTTGTGGAACCGTTGACAACCGACATATGGAGGAGGTGTGCAACCGTTGACAACCAACATATAGCAGTTGTGCAACCGTTGACAACCAACATATTAGAAAAGTGTGTACCATGGCAACGGTTGCACAACTGCTATATGTTGGTTGTCAACGGTTGCACAACTTCTCCATATGTCAGTTGTCAACGGTTGCACAACCAGTTGGCGTCGGAGACTTTGAATCTCGGGGAATTCGACGACCTTCCTGTCCTCGGCGAATTCGACGACCGTTTGACGGCCGTCCAACGGCCGTTTTGACGGCCGTTTTATTGCCTTTTTCCGGCCGGAAAACGGCCGTTACGACCGTCAACGGCCGGTTCCGCCGTTTTTTTTATTTTTCATCGCTCTGCACCACCGAAAATGGCAGGAGACGCGAAAATTTGTTGTTCCTTCGTTTTTTCTGTGATATTAGAGATTGTTGGCCAGGATTTCACCCACCCGTGTGAATTTTATCAGTTTTGACTCAGTCTGCCTTCGCCTTTGCTCCGCCACAAGAAACAAGACCAGCAAGCGCCAGCCGCAACCCCAACAACAAACAACACAAAAAACACCACACCGCACCCAACCCCCCAAGCAGCGCAAGAAAGCCCGAAGCAACCCCTCCGACACCCACAACCAACCCCCGCCCAACACACACCCCCAACCACCCCCCAACGCCACACACCCCCCACCAAACAAACAAACACAACACAAACAAAACAAAACCCCAAAAACCACCAAAAAACATTTCGCTCTTGGTAGTACGAAGCGACGAAAAATAAAAAAACGGCGGAAACGGCCGTCGACGGTCATAACGGCCGTTTCCCGGCCGTAAAACGGCAATAAAACGGCCGTCAAAACGGCCGTTGGACGGCCGTCAAACAGTCGTCGAATTTCCCGAGGACAGGAGGAGTTAACCGGTCAAAAAATGCACTGAGAAAAGTGTAATACGGAGGGGTTAGCTTCGGACCAGACCACCCATAATTCTTTCACGCAGATGCATTGAAAGGAAGGTATTGGAGTGTGGTATGATGCCATGTTTTATTTGCATGTATTGCACCTTTGCTTTAGGTTGGGGAAATATTCCTGTCGGCTGGCTACGCTTTTCAGAAGCTGGGCGATCTTACATTGCAATTGAATACTGCTGCAGAAACTCAGGCAAAGTAAGTGTATGGCTACCTACCTACTTACCTTCCTGATATGTGATATCACAGAAAAACGAATGAATGGCAAATTTTCGCGTCTCCCGCCATTTTCTGTGGCGCGGAGCGACGAAAAATAAAGTAAACAACCGTAATACGATGTCATAGAAACGGCCACTGAAATCGCTGAATATTGACTTGATGCGTGCTGTTGCAGCATGAAATGGTCAGAAACGGAAGCGGATCAGCTGAAGATGGCTTTGGATCGATTTGCGCACGATTTGGAGAATATCAGCAATGCTGTGCAGGCGAAAACCACGTAAGAACAGAGCCCGAGCAAACCACCCCTTTTGTCTCGCTTGCTTTCATTGACTCATATCCACCATATGCATAAGAGCCAGTGCTTGGTCGCGAGGCGACCCCTCTGAATTAACCTTGATGTTCAGTGCAACTTTTGATCGGTAGTCGACGTGAAGGTCGGCGCGGTCGTCTTTCTCGCTCGTTTGTTTCTTTTCGCGCCGACCTTCGCGTCGACTACCGATCAAAAGTTGCACTGAAAATCCAGGTTAATTCAGAGGGGTCGCCTCGCGACCAAGCACTGGCTGTTGTTGCATGTGGTGAATACTGTACGTACAAACATCTACCATCGCAGCGAACTCGAAGTGGCCATCTGAACTCTGCTTTTGAACAACTGAGAAAGTTGCAGTTTCGCAGGAGTAAGGAAGCGAAGGGCGTTTTGCTACTGGTTATTATACAGGGTGTCTCACGTAAATCTCCCTAATGGTCCATCCTTATAACTTCCGTGTTACAGTAGATATCAAGCTGAAACTTTGTCCCCAGAAACCCAAGAATGTGCCAAATTTTGTGGCAAAATTTGAGCCAGGTAGGTCAAGTAGGGATGAAATTACGAGCTTGCAAAGTTGCGACCACGTTTTTCAATCTTTTGAAATCAGTATCGCCACTATTGACCTCGACAGCCCCTTGAAAGCTGTTAGGTGCTGTATATCGCCTGTGTTTTTTATCCTTTGTGTTCTGGACTGTAATGACGTTCAGCCATTGTTGTTCCATCATATTGACATGCTGGATGAGCAGCTTGACCATGCTGAGCAGAAGATTCTAAGGTGTCAAAGCAATGCTCAGTGCGGAAAATGATAAAACAGGGTCCAAAATGTCCAAGCCTCTAATTTCGTTGGCTGTGGGCCTAACTGGCTCAAATTTTGCCACAAAGTATGGCACATGCTTGGGTTTCTGGGGATAAAATTTCAGCTTGATATCTGTTGTAGTACGGAAGTTATAAGGCTGGATCGTTAGGGAGATAGATCTACGTGAGACACCCTGTATATACAGATGTTGTAAAGATATTGCCTTTCGGCAATATTTCGGCAATTTTTTTGGGAGGAATACCAACGGTTTGCACAATCGAGTATTCCTTTATAGGGAAGCTTCATAAAGTACGTCATGCAAAAATTCATCCGTGGCCACCCCTACGTCACGCTTTCGTCACTCTTTTGGCCATTAGCCCCCCCTCCCCCAACTACAGGGTGTCCCACGTAGACCTATCGAACAGTCCAACCTTGTAACTTCCGTATTACAGAAGATTTCATGCTGAAATTTTGTCCCCAGAAACCCAAGAAAATACCATTTGTTGTGGCAAAATTTGAGCCAGATAGGTCAACTAGGGATGAAATTACAGGCTTGGAAATGTTGGACCCTGTTTTTCGCATTTTCCGCACTGAGCATGGTTTTAAGATTGTAATCTTCTGCTCAGCATGGTCAAGCAGCTCATCCAACATGGCAACATGGAACATGGCAACATGGCCAAACAAAACTGGCTGAACGTCATCACAGTCCAGAACACAAAGGATTCAAAAATTTAGGCGATATGCAGCTCATAACTGCCTTCAAGGAGCTGTCAAGGTCAATATTGGCACCACTGATTTCAAAATGTTGAAAAACGTGGTCGAAACTTTGCAAGCTCGTATTTTCATTCCTACTTCACCTATCTGGCTCAAATTTTGCCACAACAAATGGTATTTTCTTGGGTTTCTGGGGACAAAATTTCAGCATGATATCTCCTTTAATACGGAAGTTATAAGGCTGGACCGTTCGATAGGTCTACGTGGGACACCCTGTAGTATGCTTTGCTTATGTACAGAGAGTGACACGTTGTCACGCTAACGTCACACATGCCGCAACCCCCTGCCTTATTTTTTCGCGACGTACTTTATGAATCTCCCCTTACCGGCAATATTACGCACAGTTCTTTGGCCACTAATTGCTGTATATATTGACTTGATGGTAGAGAAATCCATTTACGCAGCATAGCAGACTTATGGCGCGTTCACCAGACGTCTGTACGTCCGTCGTCAACTCATAGAGTTCTGCCATCCGTCCGTTCGTCAACACATGTGGGTTGACGAACGGACGGACGGACGTCTGGTAAACGCGACATTATGCAGATGTGGTTTGCATTCGTAAGAAGTAGTACTGTTGTTTTCTGTGCAGGAAACAAATCCAATTGGATCTGAAACGGCGTCAGTTGCAAGGCGACTCCTTCGCTGTAGGTGACACTTCTCTGCCCCAAGACGTCCTCTCTCCGTCACCCGCTCCTTCTTCCACTGCTGCTTCTGGTAGGTACTGTAGTACGGACACAGTTAGAGGCTAATAGCTAGGGTACTCTGGGGTAAACCCGGCCATGAGGTAAACCCGGCCACCTAAGCTCGTTTGTACTTGCTGTTTCAGCAACTGATGAACCAAAGAGCTCATCTGAAAGAGGAGAGTTCAAGGAATCGATTGATATCATATTTGTCTGCATCGGTCCGTTGGTTGCTGAGATAGGCAGCCCTGAAACTTAGGTGGCCGGGTTTTTCCATGGCCGGGTGGTTTGCCCCATAGTACCCTATTTATTTACTTACCCCTATTGTACGTGAAGCATTATGCCGCATTCTCCATACGTTCGTACGTCCGACGTATGTAGGAGTACATGGCGCCACAAACGACCATGTACTCCTAGATACGTCGGACGTACGAATGCACGGACGTGTGGTGTTGTGAACGCGGCATGACCTCCTATTTGTTATCTGTTTAGTTGGAGGTGGAAGCAGCAACAAGAAGCAGTACTTCGGCCTGCCGCCTGCGAAGAGAGCGCGCGCGCAAGTGGAACTAGAGCGAACGTCAAACGGCACGTTCTCTGCGGCCACCGGAGCGAGAATCGGACGACCGCCGGGCAGAATCGCTCCTCCAGTGCCGCCAGGTGAGAAAAATGGAAAGAGGAGAGTGGATACTGGATGGGTGAACTTGTGAGAGTGATGTTTCACGATTGGGATGGAACTAACTGTACAGTTGAGCGACATTGTAAAGTTTTATGTTTATAGGCCTACGTTGGGTACTGTGGAGTAAACCCGGCCATGGGAAAATCCGGCCACCTTAGCTTCAGGGCTGCATGTCTCAGCCAGCACCAATGGACCTATTGAGGAGACAAAATATGATACCAATCGATTCCTTGAACTCTCCTCTTTCAAATGAGCTAATTGGTTTATCAGTTGCTGAAAGAGCAAGTTCACAGGAGCTTAGATGGCCGGGTTTACCCCCACTGTACCCTACAGTTGAGCAACATTATAATGTTTATTTATGTATATTTTACGTACCAGGTAGGTATCAGCGTACGTGCAGTAGTATGTATGCGTGTGGGTGGATGTTTCTTGTATTGAAAATAATTTACAAGTGCTTGAAGTTTCATTGTAGGCCTGTGCACTGTACTGTACTGTACAGACATACACATCAACACTTGTTGGGTAACTGTAATTGTTTTGCAGGTGGGACGGGTGGACGAGGTTACGCGGCGGCGAATACGCCCAGGAATATTCCACCACCGTCTACTAGCACGCCGGCCGCCGCTGCTGGCATGAGCGTCTACTCCATGGCAGAAAGCAGTAAGGCAATCTTCTTTATTATAAATTCTTGATACGGTACTGTACAGAATGCAGGACGCAGGTGTACTGTGCCGTTGGGTTTTAGTGGAGCCTATTCCCATGTACCTATACGTACGTAGTACCCGTGTACATGCGATTGTTTGTTGTTACGCTGCGCATCAATGCGCACATGATACTCACATGTGCGTTAACGCATTGCGATGGTGTTTGTTTGTGTTCAGGCTATGGTGGAGGAGAAATCGGGCCTCCTTCCTTCTGATGTTATGGGACAATTATGAAACTGACTCGGATCATCACCTTCTTAAGACATTGCTTGAGTAACAAGCCTACGTTACATTGCACGCTTCAATTGCGGATACTGCGTAGGTATGTGTAGTGTGTACAGCTACGTACATAGGTTTGTACTGTACGCACTGTTCTATTGTTCGTATGTTCACCTTCCTTACTGTGTAGCTATGACTTCAAACTTGATGAATGAAATTTGTGCAAGCACCCCTCATATTTTGTATAGTTTACTAGGGCTTGAGAGGGCTTCATTTTGTACATGCGCCAATTTTTCCCATCTTTACTTCCTCGTAATAATGATGGTTATGTTTTAGGCATGTGTACCGATCATGTATGTTCTTTTCTTTAGGTACATAAATTTCCGCATTTTTCACACGGTACGCACATACTATCTGCCAGACAAGGGACAAAATACCATAGGAGCTGAGAACACGTTCCTCGACATTGTACCTACCTAATCCCGTCTTTCCACTTTCCTTCACAGTTTTGGTGGTGGTCGTTATCGTTACTCTTTCGGTTTACCGCCATGAAAACCAGTTGGTTGGCGGTGTGCGTCTGACCTTTCGAGACAACCCCCACCACACGACACAGTAGAGTAGCAAGCAGTCTATTACCACCCCCACGTACGTACAGTACTGTACATGCCCGTTCCTTTTCTCTCGTCGACACCGACAGACAGCACAGCAAGTGCAAAAGCCATCAAACCATTTTATCATACGCATTGACGTGTACGTTGCACTCTGTCCCCCTTGTATTGACGTTTCACTTTTCCACCCAAGCGTGCAGTGCAGTATTTACTCAGCAGTAAGGAATAAGCTGCAAAACGATGCGCTTTTTCATTATCGATCATTGCTATCAAAAAAACATTGAGATGAAGCGGAACCTCTAGCTCTTAGCTAATATCGGTACGCAAGCCTGCAATGTTAGCTACCTCCGCATGAGCACACGTGCTGTCATATACGCCCATTATTGTGTCCCATTTGTGTTGTCACGTTACAAAGGACTCGACTGTGGCGTACGTACGTTATTTGTGCACTGTATATTATAGTCGTTCATGCGAGTTTCCCATGTTTTCATCATCAAAATTTTTATTCCATCCCTAAACTTCTCAACAATTTTTTGTTTTCATTGCGAACAACACGCTCAACGACAGCTCCAAACAACACGCAGGTTTCCCTAATACGTAGTTGTATTCCTCGCAACCGCCTGTATTTCAAACAATGTGAGCAACAACTCGACACACCATGTCCAATTTTTGCACAATAAAAAACGGAAAAAAACTTGGCCTAAACTTGATATATCTGAATTATCATCACACAACAGGCACAGAAAGAGGAAACAGGCTTACTGTATCTATCACACATGCCGCTTGCTTTCTTAGCATACAACAACCAAAAGCATCATACGCCAGTAAGCTCATGCGCATACAGACACACCTGACCCTTCCTCCCCCTACTGCCGGTGAGTAATTTGTAAACTGTTCCTTCCTTCCCTTCCTCACAAACCTGCACCCTAGCAAATCGACAAGAAAAGGAGGAAAAGAACACGAATATCCTACGTACTGTAAAAAAACCGAACCCCTCTGCTCACCCTGCGCTGCCTGTCACAATTGAACGTCATTACAATAGTGATGTATACTTGGGTATGTATCAATACGAAAAGGTGGCGTATGCTATCCTGCGAAAGGCCTTCCGATGAGGACAGTGACAGAGGAGCCACCGACTCAAGCAGAAGACAAGGATGTGCAGGGGGGAAGAGCAGCAGCAGCAGCCCCCGCTATTCGCCCCTTGCGGTAATCTGAGCAGCGTAGTAGAGGGTGTGGTGAATAATAGTGGTGGTGGTCGGTGGTTGCGGTGGCGACGGGCGGTTGCGGCGCCGCCGGCGGTCATTCATTTCTTCTTGCCCCCTCCGCCCGCCTTCACGGCGGCCTTGGTCGCCTTCCCCGCAGCCTCCTCCTTCTCCACAGCCTAAAGCACACGAAACACACAATCAGATGCTTACAGAATGGGGCAGTTTGCAAATAACTTTCGCGTACATGGCGTGGCGTATTTTGTTGTTTTGTTTCCTTTGTTCTTTATGCAAATTTTTTAGCTATGAAGATAAGTAATAAATACCGCCTCCCCGCCTGTCCTCACTTTCTGGAAACTCGTAGGATAAGACGAAATCGAGGGCAGGCAGTATTTATTTTTTTACAAAAAGCGCTACCACATGTACGCGAAAGTTATTTGCAAACTCCCCCATTATTGAACAGGTTGCGCTGAAAATTTATGGGTGGTCGCGAGCTGACCCTGGGCATTATGCGTACGATGTACATACATACACACGTACGTACGTACTTGTACGAACTGTACTGCACGTACAGTACACGTACATACTGTGCTGTGCGTACATTCTGTACATGTCTTATTATCGTTACGCATGCGCGTATGCATATACGTATGGACGATATGCGGTAACGCGATTGGTTTGGTCCATAGCGACCCCACGGTATTTAGCGAAAGTTTGGGTCGGCGTCTGCGGGGTCATCGACCTTGTTCAATCATCTGGGAGCGTCAAAGGAGCGAGTAAAAAGAAGAATTGACACCAAATAACGTCGACGACCCCGCAGACACCGATCCAAACTTTCACTAAACACCGTGGGGTCGCTATCGACCAACCCAGACGCGTTACCGCAACTCGTAAATATGTTAGTAGGCTACACTGGATGCGCTCGGCTTACCTTGATAACTCCGACGGCGACGGTCTGTCTCATGTCGCGGACGGCGAAGCGGCCGAGCGGCGGGTAGTCCGAGAAGGCCTCCACGCACATCGGCTTGCTCGGAATCATGTCCACGATCCCCGCGTCACCAGACTTCAAGAACTACAACCAACACACACAACACACCATGCTGTACTCCTCTCTCCAAACTGATACAAGAAAGAGACCGACCATAATACACCACACACACTACCATTCTCGATCTAAAAAGCGAGTGAAGCATCCACATTGCGTAAAATAACTCAAATCATGCGTATGGTCGGTACCTTCCTTCTCATTTTAGAAAAAGAATGGGTAGTACGTACTGTACGCAAACAGCTTCAAACCTCAAGAGTTCATTGCTACTTGCGCTAGTACGCTCTGCCTCTTGGTAAAAACAGGTCACTCCTGCCATTAGCATAGGAGCGCCTGCGGTAAGACAAGAGGCGAAAGCAATAGATCCATAAAAACAAGCCTTTTCCAAAATTCCTTCCGCTTCCTCCACTCATTTCAACAAAGCAAGTCGAAGAAGGAAGCTCTAACCAACAAACTTGCAATCAACTCGTATGTCAGTCGCGTGAACGACCATGCATCGCACAATAACGCCACTTCATGCGATTCGACCATCTTTGAGTCGACGTCAAGTTCCGTTGGTTGGCATAAGTCTGTCTGACCACTAAGAGTTCGCTATGAAACTCAAGTCGGGTCACGACCCAGTGCACGCACTTTGCACATGAAGCATGAACAGAACTGAAACCCGCATTTTGTCTTTTCTATTTTACGCAACACGACTTGAGTTCCATAGCAAACTTTTACTGGCCAGACAGACTATGGATTTATGGAAGAAGCTAGTGCGAAGTTTGAAAGGACGGCGGTAGGAAGTACGAACCTTGGGTGCGTCCTCGAGCTTCTTTCCGGAACGACGATCGCACTTCTCCTTCAGCTCCGCGAACTTGCAGGCGATGTGAGCCGTGTGACAGTCCAGCACCGGCGTGTAGCCGGCCGAAATCTGACCCGGGTGATTCAGAATGATCACCTGCAACAAACAATCATAGCATTGAGCACACGTACACACTGGGTACTATGGGGTAAACCCGGCCACCTAAGTTTCCAGCGTCCAATGGACCGATTGAGACAAATATGACATCAATCGATTTCTTGAAACTCTCCTCTTTCAAATGAGCTATTCGGTTCATCCTTCGATGAAACACAAGTTCAAGGAGGTAAGGTGGCCGGGTTTACCCCATAGTACCCTACGTTACACACATACATACTACACTCCTTCTGTACGGCACTATACGTACTCAGTTCCCCTTCTCTCTGCTGTAGTACATACCTGATACATACTGCCTGTTCAGCGAGAGTTGCCTATGGACCGTTGCTCATTCTGCTCAATTTACATGCACTTCCGAACAATTAGGCGTATAACTCTGGCTGGACTGACAATACTACGGCATAGCCTACCCAATTGATTTCCACTAGCTAAATATGCAATCTCCTGCTGAAGTTCTTCTCTCTCTCCCTCTCACCTGAGCCGTGAACTTCTTGGCTCCCTTGGGCGCGTCGTTCTTGGAGTCTCCGCACACGTTGCCCCTGCGCACTTCCTTGACGCTGACGTTCTTGATGTTGAAGCCCACGTTGTCGCCGGGCAGAGCCTCCGTCAACGCCTCGTGATGCATCTCCACAGACTTCACCTACACACACAGCAAACAACGTACGGTACAAGCCTATACTTTGTACTATACTGTACAGTACACTCGAGCCTACTGTGCATACTGCATATGCAGCAATGAAAGAGTACACACGTGGTGTGCAATTTACGTGGTGAGCCTTGAGGTTCGAGCTTGCTCACGCAAAATTTGCGAACAGTCGCACCTTATGTAGGATAGGATTCACCGTGAGTTTACTCACCACGTGTGTATCGCACACAAGTGTCTGTGTACGCAGTAATATACATGCACGCGAATGCGAATGACAGTGTCGTTGCACATACCTCAGTGGAGAGCTGCTGGGGAGCGAAAGTCACCACCATTCCTGGCTTCATGATTCCAGTCTCCACACGACCCACGGGCACGGTACCGATACCTACAATACAACAAGCGAGTAATCTTACATGATGAGTGAATCGCAAGCATTGATGGCGCCTTCACCAGACGTCCGTAACGGACGTCAACCCGTAAGTGTTCGTCCGTCCGTCCGTTACGAACGTCTGGTGATCGCGGCATGACAACAATTTTGGGGTCTTTGCGTGAAGCTTTGAGGTAGTACGTAATGCAAAAACTTGGGGCAGACTGATGCCTGGCTATCATACGCTTCCACAAGCACACACATGTGTGTGTACCTCCGATCTTGTAGACGTCCTGTAGGGGGAGACGCAGGGGTTTGTCGGTGGGGCGTTGGGGCGGGAGGATGGTGTCGAGGGCCTCTAGGAGGGTGTTTCCCTTGGCGTTGCCCTCCTTGCGCTCGATGGCCCAGCCCTTGAACCAGGGCATGTTGGTGCTGGCCTCCAGCATGTTGTCGCCGTGCCAGCCGCTGATCGGCACGAACGGCACGCACTTCGGGTTGTAGCCGATCTTCTTGATGTAGTTAGACACCTCAGTCACCACCTCGTTGAAACGCGCCTGAAACAAACAATCAATATGCAGCATAACACCGCAAAGAATCTTTCTTCGGCTCGTTAACGAGCCTGAGACACACACGCGACACAACCACATTCATTCGCATGCATAAATACCGTAAGAGTATTTCGGTCAGCGGGAAAAGCCAGGACAGGGTTCGTACCAAAGCGGCTTTAGCCAAAATCAAGACATTATCAAGACACAATTTAGGAGGGCCGCACCGGGGTCTGGGGCGCCCCAGCCGCCGGAGGCCCGAAAATTTTTTGAAGAAGCGTTCTAATTTCCATGAAAAAAGTGTCTCAAAAATTTATCAGAGATAAGAACAGATGACCCATAGTATACATACATAAATACTCCACTCATCGACACTAGTGCGCTACACACGAGGTGAGTAAACTCACGGTGAATTCCCCGTATGTGATGAAGCATAGGGATGCGGTGAATTCACCGTGAGTTTGACACTTACCACGTGTGAACACGTGAGAAAAATTTTGCGCGTGGGAGCAAGTGAGGATGCTCCACACGAAAAATAAAACTCGAAGTTCACACTCACCACGTGTGAAGCGCGCTACTGCCAGCTTTCAAACTCATGAGCCAAATCGCCGCATCCGCACACACACTCAAGCACAGTCTCACACAAAATTGTAAGCCTAAATCGCACTTGTATGTCGCGCGGGAAAAAATTTTCACTCCACACAGAGCGTGAGAAAAAAATTTGTTCCTGCGGCACGCAAACAGCTAAAAAAACTCAAAATTTATCAAGACACTCATTAATTATAAAGACATTATCAAGACAATCAAGACATGGATCTATTATAAAGACAAAATAAAGACAATCAAGACAATCAAGACACGGTACGAACCCTGCAGGAAAGGGGGGGGGGGGGAGGTAGCTATTTATTTCGAAAATCTAGGAAGCTTACATTCACATTACCAAAGCTAAACGGTGGGGTAAACCAAAGCTAAACCAAGAAACGGTGCCGGGGCTAAACCAGGAAGGCAAGGGGGAAGGGGGGAGGGGTAAGATGGGTAGACAACCTATTAGCCCGGGGTAATATCTGGCCTATTCTTTTCTGATAGCAATAAGCAAGAACCAGAAGCACTGCAAAACTATTTTACAAATAAATGACCGCGTTCAGATAAGTGGCGTATACGTCTGACGTCACTGCATGAACATCGTACTTATCGGTACATAGGCCCCCTTTGCATAGCCCCGCGTAGGATCTCTACCTTTGCATGAATCGGTAAATACGGTATATCATAAATCGAGCCGGCATACGCTCTGTGTCTGAACGCGTTGAGGCTGCCCCACGGTCCAAATTACCCCACACTTCCCTCTGTGCTTGCAAAACCATGTAATGAGCTTAGAGCAAGGATTGAGCATGCGTCGAGTACGAGTCAGTGATTGCCTCCTTCGTTTACACTGTGTGCTCCATTCTTCCCCCAAGCCCAATTATATTATTTGGTGCTTGCATAGTAAGTACCTCGCTGTAGGCCGGCTCCGTGGTGTCCATCTTGTTGCAGGCGACGATCATCTGCTTCACGCCCAGCGTGTAGGCGAGCAGAGCGTGCTCTCGGGTCTGTCCGTTCTTCGAGATGCCAGCCTCGAACTCGCCCGTACCGCACGCCACCACCAACACTGCGCAATCCGCCTGTAATCAAAAAGAGATCACATCCGTCATGGCTCGTTCACCATACATATGTACACCCGTCCGTACGTCAATCCATAAAGTCCGTAAACGTCCTGGGACGTGTCTTGGAGTACATGGTCGTTTGCCGCGGTGTCATGTACTCCTAGATACATAGGACGTTTACGGACGTTACGGTTTGACGGATCGAAATAATTGAATATTTCAAAATCCCAAATAATAATTGGGGCGAATCTCTGCCAGATGCTCTGTTCCGTTCACACTTCCTCCATTCTTCCCCTAAGCAATATTTATATATTCTTGATACTATCTACCGTAGATGCATTACCTGTGAGGTGCCAGTGATCATGTTCTTGATGAAATCCCTGTGACCGGGAGCGTCGATGATGGTGATGTAGTATTTGGCCGTCTCGAACTTCCACAGGGCGATATCAATGGTGATGCCGCGCTCGCGTTCCGCCTTTAGCTTGTCCAACACCCAAGCGTACTTGAAAGAGCCCTTGCCCATCTGCAAACACACGAAAAACATAGCATAGCTCAGAAAAGTGTAAACTCGGAAAAGTGATGTTTCAGAGTTGGATTGAAAAGAGAAGCCAGGCTTGGAAAGAAAATATTTTTACAGTATTTTGCAGAAAAACGGTCTTTTCAACATTTGAGCCACGAGCAAACATATTGGTATCTGATATAGAAGGGTAAGCAGGGGCAAATACGACCACAAGTCACCAAATGGCCACAAGCCAGTAACAACCACCAAATGGGCGAGGTCGCATTTAGCGCTGCGCACACGTAGTAGCGCTTTTTCTTGCAAAACTTGTTATTTTATGCACATTTTATGTACTTTTTAGCTAATAAGTAGCCGCTGTTTGGCTAAAAGGTAAATAAATGAGCAAATTCAAAATAAAACAAGTTTTGCAAGAAAAAGAGCTAGCTACTTCGAGTGCGCACCGCAAATTGCGACCTCATCCATTGCCCCCTTTTTTGATACCCCGAAAAGAACAGAGGCAAAAACCTCTCACGAGTGAGCTAACGAATGGGTCACCAATAATTTGTCTCTATTCAAAACTTGCCCAAATTTCCCCGTTACCCAACAACCACACACATTTTCTTCTATACCTCTTGGGCCTCCTTTTCGAACTTCTCGATCGTTCTCTTGTCGATACCGCCGCATTTGTAGATCAGATGCCCGGTGGTGGTAGATTTTCCGCTGTCTACGTGTCCGATCACCACGATATTCACGTGAATCTTCTCCTTTCCCATCTTGACTGGATTCAGCTGAGAAAAATTGAATATTCTAGCCTAGGAGAACCTGAAAACGCAAAAAAAACTTTTCTTGGCCCGCACACCCAAATATGGAAGGAAATACAGGAAAAAGGGAAATTTCGGTGAGAAAATCACATGATCTTGATTACTCACATACTTGAAAGAGAAAGGCGTATCCTAAACCACCTCACAACACAACAGAACGATTCAGAAGAAAATGCAAACGCACCCTACAATACAATACAAACAACGTTACGTGTTCAGTACTGTTCGAAAATTTCCGCCCACACACTCGCGTGTTGTGTCTGTGTTGTGTGTGGTGTGGCTGAGTTGAGCGCGCGCACGCTGCGCTGTTTTGCACCAAATTTCACCACTGCGTGTCGTGCAATGACGTCATGTGCGAGCGATTATCGATTTTACAACAGAACGGACAAGATGGCAGCCTTGGCAGGTTCCGGTAAATCTCGTACAGAACTACTAACCTGCACATCCAATTGACGTACGATATCAAGGGGTGACAGACTCACAATTTTTTAAAACTACAGTACAATGTACAATAATGACAACAAGCTTTTATTCTTTCAGCGAATTCTTCGCACGGTTTTGCTGGCTTCACTGCTGGCACCAAGGGATGACAGATACGATGCCAAGGGATGACAGATTCACAATTTTTTCGAAAACTACTACTGTTATGTTCCGTATATAGCCCTCTCGTGTATAGGCCCCAAAAAAATCCGCCACACACAACGTTATTTGCCCTCGAGTATAGCCCCTATTGCGAATCGAGAAAAGCAAGGAAAATCAAAAGTGTTTTTGCGCTAAAAACAGCCTTTTTGAGGTGTGTTGAGTTGATGCTTGCATAGGAGTTCATCTGCACATCATTTGGAACAGTTCTGATCATTTTGCCAGTGACCTCTTCGAGAGAAATTTTTTAGTGACAAAATTTCACAATTTTCCAGTCGAAAGCTGCGTTTTTGATGAGTGAGCTTTGAAACGTGCCCAATAACAAACCACCACCACAAACGAGTTCAGGAGGGCTAAAAACTTACTTTTGGTACAAATGTAAAATGCCCTCGTGTATTGCCCCCCCTCGTGTATTAGAGGTGGGTCGATATCATCATTTTGGAAAAACGATATTCGATACGATATCGATACCACTAAAAAAATTCGATACGATATTCGATACGATATTTGGAAAAAAGTATCGTTTTTTCGATATTCGATATCGATATTCGATATTTTTTTGACAATTTTTTTACATTCGATATTTTGCTGTTGCTGCTCATATTTATGCACACTTGCACATATTTACATAGGGTCCGTGTTACAGTACGTACTGTACATGTACATGCACTGTAGATAGTATAGCACAGCAGTAGTACATTAGGCAGACTCAAAAGCCAAGTAAGTATACACGCCGTTTGCATCGGAATAATGTTATTGTACATTCATATTGTATGTGCATGTGCCCAGCATTAGACTTAATTCAGGCATTTGATTCCCTGCAACTGCATGTGTTGATGGTTGAATTTCCCCACTTAGGTCCATTTGATCATTCCTCATGACACCCAAAAAGCAGTATAAATTGCCCCCAGTACAGAAGTAGTGATAGAGCTACACAAAAAAGTGTGGTTGTTGACCCAATTTTGAGGTTCGAATTGGGCTCCAATAATGCATCAGACATAGCAGACACTACTTCTGTCACTAGGACAGCGAATTTTTGTTCCCCTGGAAATGAAATTGTGGCACCAAAACAGGGAAAAAATAACAAATTGGTCAACATTTTTGGTAGGGGTGAGTGGAAAAAAATCGATACGATATTCAGACGTGGGCCTGGGGGTGAGGGGGGGTATGTTGAACGCACCCCCACCCCTACCTCTCCATACCCCCACCCGTACCCCCAGGAAAAATGAAAAGCAACATACCCCCGCGTACCCCCAGAAAAAAAACAGCACTACGTATCCCCACCGCGTAACCCCAAACTTGAAATCAGCAGTTTGTCTGCCAGGACACGTATCCCCACCCTTTTTTCCTCTGGCTTACATCCATGCTCAGACTTTTTACATACTCCACAAAGTGCATGCATTGTCAAGAATTGTTGTTTGTAGTTGCACAATGTAGTGAATAGTTTTATATAATGGTTTATCCCTATCATTCTAGACAAGTTGCTAAAGTATTCAACAGTGGAAATTCGATTCGAACACATACTTACACACCACTCTTATCAACCCACCACTGCATTTTGTATAAACATTACAAGGTGCACAATAAAAACTGTTGCACTGTGTGCAAAAAAATAGTGCTCATTTTTTTCTGGGGATAGATATAGACTTTGTGGGGTTATGTAGTACACCATTTACAGTTGGGGGTACGTAAATATGCTGGGGGTATGTGAGGTTTTTTTCTTGGGGGTACGTAAAAAATCTGGGGGTACGTGGCCAAAAAAATTTTTTTGGGTGGGGGTACGCAACACCCCCCACTTTTGACCTCCTGCATACCCCCACTGACAGACCCCCACCCTCAAAACCGTGCCCACGTCTGGATATTTTGCAAAATATCGAATCGATACGATATTCGATATTTTCCAAATTGCAAATATCGATTCGATACGATAATCGATATTGCCCAAAAATCCGATATTTTTCGATATTCGATACGATATTCGATATTATCGACCCATCTCTAATATCGTGTATAGCCCCCAATCGGCTCCATGGGGTTGTCTACGGAACATTACAGTGAGCTAACTCAATGACAAAAAACTTTTATTCTTTAGCGACGAATTCTTCGCACGATATTGCTCCGTTCACTAGTGGGCCTGGGCACTTCGATGACTTCGTTCCGTTCGCGTTCACAACCTTATCAATGTACGCATCGTCCACCCGCAGTGACATCACGAAACACTGGGCATTGTAGTGCTTGCGGTAGCGATAACATCTAAGAACCTTCCCTTCTACAAAACAAACAGATAAATATCGCTTATCATATCACCAGGACTCATAATAGAGAAGGACTGTGAATCTGTGAGGGTGCGAGGGTGCGTCTGAATACTCTACTCTCCGGGTGTTTGTACTGCATGCTGTTTGTATGATATGTTCCACAACTGAGCGTCATCTTCCACTGCGGTCTTTGCAGGTGTACGTGCGTATGTAACTGTGTAGCCAAGGTATAGTTTGCCTAGAGGCACAAATACCCGGAGAGTTATTCTAATACACCCTGGGACGTGTCTGTGTATGCATGCAGTGCATGCATGCTACCGTAGCATAGCATGCATACAAGAACTGAGAACTAAACTGGCTCATTCTCATCATACGTTTTGTTTCACCGGGAGTGGGCGCTTTTGTAGGCTCGATTGCTTTTGTAGGCTCTGACAGGAATATTCCTGGCTCTGTTGTTTTTGCAGTAGGTACCGCTCGGACTTGAAGCGTGAACAGCAACATCACTATCACAGCAAGTCGCAGAGAGGGAGTTCCAATGGCCATGCTTGTCTTGCGTCACAAAAAAACTGCCCGGTTACTGTAGTGTAGACGTCAGTCGTTGTGATGGTACACGCACGGTTCAGACTGCGGAAGTGTGAAAAGAGACTGCAGCCGAGCTGAATTGGACCAAGAGCAAAAAAGAGGCAATGGAAATGGAAAAAGGTGGATGAGCCGATGAGCGAGCACATTATTGTTTTTTATGCATGCAGATGCAGCTGCTAGCTAAGTTGAACCACTTAGAAATGGCTATACCAAAATATACATAATTCTGCCTAGCGGCTTATAGTTCCTTTACCAGCCAGGTGCATTCTATTTTGTACTGGCCATAAGCTGGCCATAAGCTACCCATAGCCACTCCCACACCAAGCTAAGATGCCTATAAGCCTGTTTGGGGGTGTATTGCATTGTACTAGAATAACCTGGTTTGATCAAACCACGTGCTTTTGGGGATACGGTCACTTGGTAGCCGGTCACTTCGTTGCGGTCATTTCGTTGCGGCGGTGATCACTTCGTTGCGAGAACTTTCGTTGCGGTCAGTTCGTTGCGGTTTTTTTCGTTGCGGACATTTCGTTGCGGCCATCCTCTGGTCATTTCGTTGCGAGAACTTTCGTTGCTGGTCATTTCGTTGCCGGCCATTTCGTTGCCGGTCTTGATTTGGTCAGTTGGTAGTGAGTACTTTCGTTGCCATTCACTTCGTTGCAGGCTAGGCTTAGGCTTAGGCTTAGGTAAATCTCGCAACGAAATGAACGGCAACGAAAGTACTCACTACCAAATGACCAAATCTAGACCGGCAACGAAATGACCCGCAACGAAAATACCCGCAACGAAAGTTCTCGCAACGAAATGACCAGAGAACGGCCGCAACGAAATGTCCGCAACGAAAAAAACCGCAACGAAGTGACCGCAACGAAAGTTCTCGCAACGAAGTGACCGCGGCAACGAAAGGTCCGCAACGAAATGTCCGCAACGAAAAAAACCGCAACGAAGTGACCGCGAACCTGCTTTTGACCTAAAAAATATGCCTCTGCCTGCGCACCTCTCGAAAACATAAAAAATATCCCATGCATAGCCTCATAGTAGAACCTCTCAATTTTTGCATAGCCCCACACGGGTTCGACTACTAAGCGAGCGTTGGTTGGCGTCGGTTTTTCGAAAATGGGGATTCGATCCGATCCGACGGCCATCATGTCGAAGTAACAAAAAAGAAACGATCTTTCGCCAGAACAAATCCTGGCCAAAGTGTCTGTCTGTCTGTCTAGCTTTTGGTCCTGTGATGCTACGGGCAATGCATTCAATGAGGGCGTTTTCCATGTTTTTTTTGAGAGGCCCGCGGCCCGCCCCACAGACGCATACAGTATTTTCGTTTGCCAAATCTTGACAGTTTCCGGTAAATCTCGTACGGAACTACTAGCCTGAACATCCAATTGTCGTACGATACCAAGGGGTGACAGACCCTCACAATTTTTTAAAGCTACTAAACAACTCAATGACGAAAAGCTTTTATTCAAGCGAATTTTTCGCACAATTTTGCTGACGACGCCAAGGGATGACAGACTCACACTGTTTCTGAAAACTACTACTGTAATGTTCCGTATATAGCCCCCTCCCGTGTATAGCCCAGCCGCCTCCAAAAAAAAATCGGGCCACAACATCATTTGCCCTCGTGTTTAGAGCCCCTATTGCGAATCGCAAAAGGCAAGAGAAATCAAGTGTTATTGCGCTAAAAACAGCGTTTTTGCGGTGTTTTGATTTTGATCCTTGATGCATAGGAATAACTAGTAGTTCTTCTGCACATCGTTTGGAACAGTTCTGACCATTTTGCCAGTGACATCTCTTCGAGAAAATTTTTAATGACAAAAATGTCACAATTTTTCAAGTTGAAAGCTGCATTTTTGATGAGTGGAGCTTGGAAACGTGCCAAGTAACCACCATAAAAACGATTTTTCCTGACTGATGGAGTCAAGTGGTCGAGCGAGCGAGGCTCGGAACTGGCAGGTCAAAAGGTCAAAGGTCAAAAGGTCAAGGCTCGGTTCAGCAGGTCAAAAAGCCTTACTTTTGGTACAAATGCAAACCCCTAATCGGCGCTTACCATTTGTATAACCCCATGGATGGGGTTATCTACGGAACATTACAGTAAGCTAACTCTATGACAAAATATCTTCTATTCTTTAGCGACGTATTCTTCGCACGATATTGCTCCGTTCACTAGTGCACTAGCCCATGGGCACTTCGAAGACACCTTTCCGTTCGCGTTCACAACCTTATCAATGTACGCATCGCCCACCCGCAGTGTTGACACCACGAAGCACTGGGAATTGTAGTGCTTTTTGTAGCGATAGCATCTGAGAACCTGCCCTTCTACAAAACAAACGGATGTTATAAATATCGCTTTATCAGGTCACCTATTGTGTGCACGTGCCATTATTAGAGGCACAAACACCCGGAGAGCTTATTATTGTGAAACACCCTTGGACATCTATACCAAATACTGTATAGCTTGCATAGTTGCATACCATACAGTAGTGTTAAAATTGTATACTGTATAGGTTGCAAACCATGCAGCAGTCTTAAAATTGGCGTTGCGAAAACGAGGTTTAGGGAGAGAAACTAAAACTAACTGGCTCATCATACGTTTTGTTTCACCGGGAGTGGGCGCTTTTGTAGGCTCGGTTGCTTTTGTAGACTCGATCGCTCCTGTAGGCTCTGTCGGGAATATTATTGGCTCTTTTGTTTTTCTAGTAGGTACCGCTCGGACGTGAAGCGTGAACAGCAACATCACTATCACAGCAAGTCGCAGAGAGGGAGTTCCAATGGCCATGCTTGTTTTGCGTCACAAAAAAACTGCCCGGTTACTGTAGTGTAGAGTAGACGTCAGTCGTTGTGATGGTATTGTCTGGCTGACCTAAGTTGGCAGTGTACATAAGTCACCAGTCAACCCCACGTGCGACGCTTTAGTAGTTCTTGGTCACTTCTTTGTCAGAGACATTCAGAGACATTTAGTAGCAGCGTAGTAGCGAGAACAGACAATCGCTGGGCAATGGTCAACAAGATCGATTTTCCTTCACTATGTACGTAACTGCCAACACAGGTCAGCGACACAATACACGCACGGTTCAGACTGCGGAAGTGTGAAAAGAGACTGCAGCCGAGCTGAATTGGACCAAGAGCAAAAAAGAGGCAATGGAAATGGAAAAAGGTGGATGAGCCGATGAGCGAGCACATTATTGTTTTTTATGCATGCAGATGCAGCTGCTAGCTAAGTTGAACCACTTAGAAATGGCTATACCAAAATATACATAATTCTGCCTAGCGGCTTA
This sequence comes from Epsilonema sp. ZAB3_2, assembly GCA_030247985.1. Classification (NCBI taxonomy): domain Eukaryota; kingdom Metazoa; phylum Nematoda; class Chromadorea; order Desmodorida; family Epsilonematidae; genus Epsilonema; species Epsilonema sp. ZAB3_2. Next base: position 99,139 of record JASAMW010003757.1, read on the forward strand.
TAGCTCCTTTACCAGCCAGGTGCATTCTATTTTGTACTGTACTGTAAAGTAGGTAGATTATGTACCGTATTTACCGGTGCATAGCCCCCCATGCATAAGCCCCCTATGCATATAGCCCCATATCGGCAAAACATAAAAAATGACCGATGCATAGCCCCCTATGCATAGCATACCACTGTAGAGTACCTGCTACCTATATTAGCTGGCCATAAGCTAGTACTAGAAGCTAGCTAGTACTTGTACTAGAATAACCTGGTTTGACCGAAAACACGTGCTTTTGACCTAAAAAATATGCCTCTGCCTGCGCACCTCTCGAAAACATAAAAAATATCCCATGCATATACCGTATTTACCAGTGCATAGCCCCATGGGGGTATGCAAAAATTGAGAGGTCCCATATGGGGGGTATGCATAGGGAGGGGGTTATGCATTGGGGGGGGGGGGGTTATGCATGGGGCATTTTTTATGTTTTAGAGAGGTGCGCAGAGGCATATTTTTTAGGTCAAAAGCACGTGTTTTAGGGTATAATTGAGGTCAAAACACGGTTATTCTAGTACAATACATCCCCAAGCAGGCTTATTGGCATTTAGCTTGGTGTGGGAGTGGCTATGGGTAGCTTATAACCAGCTTACATAGGTAGGTGCAGGTACTGTACAGTGCATATCCGTATAAAGTGTACACCCATGAACTCTACAATTCGGGATTGCTGAGTTCACGCTGAGCTCAGAAAAAAATTTGTGGATTTCATGCAACGAAGCTTTTGCTTAGTTTAGTTTTTCAAACCGAAAACTCAAAGTCGACTGTGGAGTTCATTTTTTTCTTAGTTCAAAAAATCATGAACTCCGCAAAGTTTGCGGAGTTCATTATAAACTCAGCAAAAAAACGAAAAGTCCACTGTGGAGTTCACTGGAAAAAGTAAAAGTCGACTGTGGAGTTCATTTTTTGTGCTGATTATTCATTTAGTAGAGTTCGTGCTTGTTTGTACTATCGTTCATAGTTCATTTTGTCTAGTTCGTAGTTCATTTAGTAGAGTTCGTGCTTGCCTGTTAAGTTCATTGTATGTACATTTTGTCGAGTTCATTCATTCAACAGGATTTTATTCAACCACCCAACCAACAGCAGCATGTTATCATTTCGCTCAAGCAGTGAAGGAACTGCGTGCGGCCGTCACGCAATCACTGATATCCGCTTGTGTGAGGCCACACTTGCGCAGGTGGTCGTTCAAGCTGCTGACCACCTTGCTCCCTCTCACAGCCATCACCTCCACTTTGTAGTAGCAAGGATTGTTAGGCGGTTTCGGATGAGCGAGGATGATGTTATCCTTGTGGCTCTCCATGCTCTTCCACCACTTTTGAATCTCCGCCTTGCATGCAGCGGGAAAGCCTTCCTCTCCCCTCTTCCCCTGTAGCTTCTTCCCTTCTTCTCTGCGCACAAGCATACACAAGTCTGTCTCCACACTTCACTACACTACACCAAAGCAAAAAACAGTTCTTCATCCATTACCATGTCAAACAATCAGATCGCTCCACTCTACTCGTTGCCTGTTTCTACGCAAAATTCGGCATCGACACTTCTGCATTCCTTTGTACTCCCTAATTATGCGCTGATGAGTTCACTTTCCGCTGAACTCTGCAATTCAGTATCCTTTGCAGTCGCTGACGAGTTCACTTTTCACTGAACTCTGCAATTCGGCTTTTGCGGAGTTCATTTCGATGAATTCCTGTAGTTGCTGAGTTCACTGAACTCAGCATTCCAAATCTGAAAACGAAAAGTCGACTGTGGAGTTCACCGGAATAAGTAAAAGTCGACTGTGGAGTTCATTTAGGGCGTTCACTATCCTAAGCTATTTCCCAAATTTGCTGAGTTCATTTTTTTGCTGAGTTCATAAAAAACGAAAAGTCGACTGTGGAGTTCACCCTTCGAAAAAGCGTGAACTCCACAGAGCAATTGCTGAGTTCGTGAGTAGAGTTCATTAGACTCCACAAAAAAACTCAAAATCCGACTGTAGAGTTTATTTTGTCGGGGGACATATTTGTCCCAATTACACGTTATACGGATATGGGGGTATGCATAGGGGGGGGGGGGTTATGCATTGGGCATTTTTTATGTTTTGCCAATATGGGGGTATGCATTGGGGGGTTATGCATTTGGGGGGTTATGCACCGGTAAATACGGTGGTAGAACCTCTCCATTTTGGTAATATCCCATTATGCCAGATGATTTGTCGCGTTATGCCGGGCCTGTCTCTTTATTCCTCATATTTTGCCCCGATATGCCGGACCCCAAAACTGTCGCTTTCTGCCGGAAATTGTCGCGATATGCCGGACCAGTCGTCTCGTTATGCCAGGTCTAACCTTTCAGCCTGTTGTCGCGATATGCCGGACCAGTCGTCTCTTTACGCCGGACAAAATCTCGTTAGGCCGAATCAGCTATTCTTTGGGTATTCAATGTAGGTAAACATTCACGCACCGCCCGCTGAAATATTAGCATACAATAGCCTCCAAAGAGGGCTTAGGCTCAGTGTGGTGAAGTCGACTCCGTTCAAGGCAAGTTTAGGCCTATTGTGATAGTTATGTACGTAATATGTACGCGTAATGTCGTAATATGTACGTAATGTATTTACGTATGTACGTGCAAATATGTACCGTAGGTAGGCGACTCAAGCGAAGAAATGATCACGAAGCTCAATGCAAATGTGATATTATGTGACTCTCAGACTCAGTTGTACGATTATGTGCGTGCCTATTGAGTTTAGCACACCTTGGTGCATGAATTTACATGCGTGCGCGCCACTTTTCTGTCGCGTCATCAGCGCCATCTTGTTTGAGTCAGTGAGTGTCTGGGGTCTGTGTCTTGCGAGAGTGGATTGATGACGGTCGAGACAAGAGTTTGTTGGCTTGAAGAGAGAAGCCTATTTTGGAAGAATAAATGCTTGGGTCGCCAACTTTGTTTTGCAAGACACGCAAGTCCCACAGCTCTGCATCGTCATCAGCTCATCGGAACTTTGCCTGCTCATATCGAGTTGCGGTATTTATGTACTTATTAGCCTATGTAGAGCAGGGCCTAGCTAATCATACCCATAACCGTGACACATCAGCCATAACAACCCACCCTCACAACACTCAGGCTTAGGTTTAGGACTTGGGCTTAGGCTCAGGCTTAGGACTTGGGCTTAGGCTCAGGCTTAGACTTAGGGTGCATAAAGAGCGAACTGAATTTTAAAATCTCGCAACGAAATGACCAGCAACGAAAGTTCTCATGACCATGTGACCAATTCTGGACTGGCAACGAACAAAGTGAGGCAGTTCTGCATGGACAGCTGTGCCAAGGGTTGGCCAACTGCTGCTGGACTTATGCTTTCCAGCTGTCCACATGGACTGCCACACTTTGTTTGTGCACGTGGACAACTTTGAAATTTTTTAAGCTGTCCAAACTGATTTGGAATGTTCGAGTCCATGGAGCTTTTCAAGCTCAGATATGTTTTCTTTATTATGTTTTTATCACGACGTTTCCAGGCAGGGATCGATCTGCCAAGCCCATGCAGCATTCTTTTCTCATACATCCTTGGTATGAGTACATATATGGAACACATTCCATTGTCTTCCATGAAATTTCATCGGACTCAAACATTTCGATATCTGTATGTAGTACGTACTATTTGTACCCGAAAAAAGCCTGGCCTAGGCATAAAGCGACAAACTACCCGGCATAACAATACAGCATTCGGCATATCGCGACGCTCCGGCATAAAGAGATTTTGTCCGGCATAATGCGACAAACCTTCAGGCATATCGCGACAACGTCCGGCATAACGAGACTCCGGCATATCGGGACAACGTCCGGCATATCGCGACAGCGCCCGGCATAACGCTACACCCGGCATAATGGGACACAATCTCAATTTTTGCATAGCCCCATGCGGTACACACGCGGGTTCGACTACTAAGCGAGCCTTGGTTGGCGTCGGTTTCTCGAAATGGGGATTCGATCCGATCCGACGGCCATCATGTCGAAGTAACAAAAAAGAAACGATCTTTCACCAGAACAAATCCTGGCCAAAGTGTCTGTCTGTCTGTCTAACTTTTGGTCCTGTGATGCTACGGGGAATGCATTCAATGAGGGCGTTTTCCATGTTTTTTTTGAGAGGCCCGCGGCCCGCCCCACAGACGCATACAGTATTTTCGTTTGCCAAATCTTGACAGTTTCCGGTAAATCTCGTACGGAACTACTAGCCTGAACATCCAATTGTCGTACGATACCAAGGGGTGACAAACCCTCACAATTTTTTAAAGCTACTAAGCAACTCAATGACGAAAAGCTTTTATTCAAGCGAATTTTTCGCACAATTTTGCTGATGATGCCAAGGGATGACAGACTTACACTGTTTCTGAAAACTACTGCTGTAATGTTCCGTATATAGTCCCCTCCCGTGTATAGCGCCCCCCCCCCCAAAAAAAAATCGGGCCACAACATCATTTGCTTTCGTGTATAATAGTCCCTATTGCGAATCGCAAAAGGCAAGAGAAATCAAGTGTTATTGCGCTAAAGACAGCGTTTTTGAGGTGTTTTGATTTTGATGCATAGGAATAGGAGTTCTTCTGCACATCGTTTGGAACAGTTCTGACCATTTTGCCAGTGACATCTATTCGAGAAAATTTTTAGTGACAAAAATGTCACAATTTTTCAAGTTGAAAGCTATTTTTGATGAGTGGAGCTTGGAAACGTGCCAAGTAACCACCATATAAACGATTTTTCCTGACTCATGGAGTCAAAGTGGTCGAGCGAGCGAGGCTCGGAACTGGCAGGTCAAAAGGTCAAAGGTCAAAAGGTCAAAGGTCAAAAGGTCAAGGCTCGGTTCAGCAGGTCAAAAAGCCTTACTTTTGGTACAAATGCAAACCCTTAATCGGCGCTTACCATTTGTATAACGATAACCCCATGGATGGGGTTATCTACGGAACATTACAGTAAGCTAACTCTATGACAAAAATAACTTCTATTCTTTAGCGACGTATTCTTCGCACGATATTGCTCCGTTCACTAGTGGGCACTTCGAAAACACCTTTCCGTTCGCGTTCACAACCTTATCAATGTACGCATCGCCCACCCGCAGTGTTGACACCACGAAGCACTGGGAATTGTAGTGCTTTTTGTAGCGATAGCATCTGAGAACCTGCCCTTCTACAAAACAAACGGATGTTATAAATATCGCTTATCAGGTCACCTATTGTGTGCACGTAGGGTGCGTAAGAATACTCTACTCTCCAGGTGTTTGTGCTGCATGCTGTTTATGTTCCACAACGGAGCGTCATCTTCCACTGCGGTTATTGCAGATGAATGTACGTACATAAGTGTGTATGTGTGTAAGCCAAAGTTTCTTTTAGTTTGCCTTTGGAGGCACAAACACCGGGAGAGCTTACCGTATTTACCGGTGCATAGCCCCATGGGGGTATGCAAAAATTGAGAGGTCCCATATGGGGGTATGCATAGGGGGGGGGGGTTATGCATTGGGGGGGGGGGGGGGGGGGTTATGCATGGGGCATTTTTTATGTTTTTGAGAGGTGCGCAGAGGCATATTTTTTAGGTCAAAAGCGGCACGTGTTTTAGGGCATAATTGAGGTCAAAGCAGGGTTATTCTAGTACAATACACCCCCAAGCAGGCTTATAGGCATCTTAGCTTGGCGTGAGAGTGGCTATGGGTACTATATTATATGACCAGCTTACATAGGTAGGTTCAGGTACTGTACTGTACATATGGGGGTATGCATTGGGGGGGGGGGGGGGGGGGTTATGCATTGGGCATTTTTTTTTTTCGCCAAAATGGGGCTATGCATTGGGGGGGGGGGGGGTTATGCAGGGGGAAACCCCACTTACCCCCAGGGGGGGGGGGGAGGGGGGGGTTATGCACCGGTAAATACGGTATTATTGTGAAACACCCTTTGGGCGTCTATACCAAATACTGTACTGTATAGTTTTCATAACCATACAGTAGTCTTAAAATTGTATACTGTATAGGTTGCATAATATCATACAGCAGTCTAAAATTAGCGTTGTTGCGAAAACGAGGTTAGGGAGAGAAACTAGAACTAGTAACTGGCTCATCATACGTTTTGTTTCGCCGGGAGTGGGCTCTTTTTTAAGATCGTTTGCTTTTGTAGGTACCGCTCGGACGTGAAGCGTGAAAAGCAGCATCACTATCACAGCAATTCGCAGAGAGGGAGTTCCGATGGCCATGCTTGTCTTTGCGTCACAAAGAAGAACTTCCCGGTTACTGTAGTGTAGACGTCAGTCGCAAGAAAAAAAAAAGATGGGGAGGAGGAAGAAAAAAAAACACCCCAACCCACCCCCCGTTGTGATGGTACACGCACGGTTCAGACTGCGGAAGTGTGAAAAGAGACTGCAGCCGAGCTGAATTGGACCAAGAGCAAAAAAGAGGCAATGGAAATGGAAAAAGGTGGATGAGCCGATGAGCGAGCACATTATTGTTTTTTATGCATGCAGATGCAGCTGCTAGCTAAGTTGAACCACTTAGAAATGGCTATATTATGTCGTAGGTCGTTCTCAAATAAAGCAAGATTTCAAATCTTGCTAAAGCTGGTTGGTTGTAGAATTTGATCTCCGATCTTCGACCAAGCTAGCTTGTTACAAAATTCTTCGAAAATTTGCCCAAGAGCTAGCTGGAAAAGAAATCTTCAAATATATCGCGTTTCTATGTAATCTTTTTCCACACTTAGAGAGCAAACTGGCATTGCTTTGCAGGGAATAAAAATCGTTTTCATCTCATCATCCAATATGAAGAGCAAGGAATAAGTGTGACCTTTTTTTAATACCGAAATTTAGCACTAAAGTTTTAGTGCTTGCGTATGACAACAGTACGTACAGTGTACAGTACGTACATATGTTGCTGTGGCTGTGTTGAGCCGTCGAGGTGAGTGAAGAATCGCTGGAAGCTGTAGCAACAGCTGCACCCCTTAACCATCTCCGTAATGCTCTGGACCGCAGGACCCACGGGTCACCCGCGGGCCCCCGAAGTCATTGGTCGGATACTCGGATGAATTATTTTCTCTTTTTCCGCCGGCGCTTCTATTCGGTACCCGCGGGCATGACCCATCAGGGGGGTAGGTAGCCGACAAAAACCTGAGGCGCAAAATGTCAAATTCACCTCTTTGCCTGCCACCTTCCGGCACCTCTTCATATCTACCATACAGTAATTTTGCGCCTCTGGCAGCTGAATTTTGGGGCGCAAATAGAAAACTGGGGCGGAAATGCGCCTCAAGTTACCACGTACCTACCCCCCAGCCAATCAATCAATCAACGTTTACTGGTCGAAGACATGACACAGCAAAGATAACACCAGCCGTATAGCACAGATACAAACTGATTTACACTCATACAAGCAAAAACAGTCGTAGGTGTGCGAACTACAAATAGCCTTGATAAAGCAAAAATGCTATGTCCCATCAATACAACATGATACAATCTAAAACCCATAAACAAGATGCTCTTTCAATGTGGGATATTTATCTAAGGCGGTTTTTAGCATACCAACAGAACCACTATTTTATATTTTCGGACCTATGGGTGACCCGCGGGCCATGCGGTCCAGAGCATACAGAGCTGCTTAACTGGGCATGAAAAACCCTCCGGATCAGACAATAAATTAAATTCAATCCCTTAGAAATAATGGAAATTTCCAATTCCACTTCCACAGAAAATATTGGATATGGCGAGACCGCCGTAGCAGACGCTTTCAGTGGTTTGTTTCCATTTAGTTTTCACAGTCTGGTTGCGTTTAGGAATATATAAAAAAAGAAAATTTACACCAAAGTGGGATGGGATAGGACTCAAAACCAGCGATTTATAAAGCTGCAAGAATGTACTACTAGTATGTGCCGCTGCCGAAAGCCAACTGAAAAGCTCAAGCTTAAGTATCTCAGCAGGAAGGGCGGACAAAAATGTTGCGTAGCTAGCACTCTCTAATAGTAACAGTACAGAACAAAATTATTGTAAAAATTGATCATATATGCACGCAGATGCAGGTGCTGAGTTGAACAAAGCCCTTGGTTGAACGACGTAGAAATGGCTAAGTAGGTAGGTACACCTATGTAAGTACCAATGTATTGCATTTGTACTGTGTAAAGAAAATGTCGTGGTTTAGCGGTACACGATTACACGACTACTCTATCCCCTTATCACTCATAATACCCAGATCTGGGTCATTTATAAATAGCCTGGGAAATAGCCGACTTTTGGAAATAGAATGAGGGTGATCATTCCCGTTTGGGGTTTTTGGGCTATAATAGTGGACCTCGTTTAAGTAGCGGAAAATTTTTCATTTTATAAATAGCATAGGGGTCACTGAACTATTTATAGAGCTTATAAATAGACGACTGAGCTATTTAGCTTGGACTTTTCAGTACTAAAATACGCTATTTTATCAAAAATTGGACAAATTTTCCCAAAACCTCAAAAAAGTTTTCGGCTATTTCTACATATATGGAATAGCCGAAAACGTTTTCAGATAGCGCCTACAAAAAAAAAAATTTAAAAATGAAAATAGCGAACGCATTCTATTTTGCATTTTCAAAACCGCTTATAAATAGAACGGAAAATTTCCCTAACTCCGCTATATGGCCACTTAAAATGGGCTATTTCACACTTAAAATTAAGTACTGACTCATAATGGGCTATATACTATACGGTATAGGTAGCTCTGACCGGGTTTGAAATAAGGGGATCCGAACAGACGTCATCGAGTGAAGGTACCGGGTGTAATATAAGTTCTTGCAATGCCTTTTATTTCAGCATACTGTATGTACATTACATACTACATACGTCATCGGTCATATAAGCAACATGCCACAAGTCAGTGCTCCTTGCTAATACCAATCTGGCTGTTGCTGTATGTTCCATTATGCCAGTTCTATCATATCTAAAGCAAACAATCGCAACAAGATCGAGTCATGTACACATGCGTAAGGGTGAAGCTAAGTCCCACTCTCCAAAACGTGGCCTCATGCAATGCAATCCCACATTTTCGGGGTGTATAGCCCCAGTGTATAAAAAAATTCAGAGGTCTGATGGTGTGTTCGTGTAATATATACAGTGGGGATTTATTGGGATATACGTACAGATGGGAGAAAATGTATGCTTTTGAGAGCTGTGTGTAGGGTGAGACGTCTAATAAATTGCTCGTGGTACGCGCCGAAAGAAAATTTTTAGAAAAGGGCCCTGCGGGTGACCTGTGGGTGATCCGCTCCCACGGGTCTACTGTCTAGCGGGCTAGGAGATGTCGGAGCTGGTTACCCCCCTCCACAATCTCAGATGGCCGCCTGGCCACATACACCCCTTGCGGCCACCCTGCGGCCGTGGCCGCCCATAGCCGTAGGGTGGCTGCGGCCAAGAAAACAGTAGCCATGTCCGTTGCCAGGGAGCCACAATGGGTGTACTATGCGGCCAGGGCCATCTGAGATTATGCAGGGGGGTTAAGGAGGTACTCAAAGTGACCCAAAGGATGAATAAATTGATCAAGTCTGTAGGTCGTACTCGTAGGTTACAGTATGTCGTGTAAAAAAGAAGTAGGCCTACATACTGGTACGTAGTGTACGTACATGTACTGTGTACAACCGATCAAAAATTAATTTGCAACAAAAGCAGTGACAAAATTTATGCATTTTTTCCCAAAAATATACAAATTTTTTTAGGGGGAACGTCGCACGCGCCCCGGAACGCAAGGAGAGGGGGAACCGCAAAAGCAGCACAGCCCCCGCACCCCCAAAGAGGGAGCGCAACACCCGCCCGCAACAGCCCGCCACGCAGCAAACCCAGAAAAGGCAAGGGGCCCCAACAGCGACCGAACAAACCAATATCAAAACATAAAAGAAGCACAAAAAACAACAAAACCACCCACGAACGAAAAAACGAAAAAAGAAGCGGCCCGGAAAAACGACACAAGCGCACACGGAACCAAAAAGAAAAAGCAAAAGAAAAAAAAGAACCAAAAGAAGAGGGGACCCCAAACCAGATAGCCCCAGGGAACAAAAAAGAGAGGGGAACACGGGGGGAAACAAGGGGGGAAACACGGGCAAAAAAGAGAGAGGAAAAAAGATAGGAAACGCAAAACAGCCCAACAAGACAGCCAGCAGAAGGAAGCAGCGAGGAGACAAGCAGCGGCCACCAAGGAGGCAATGCTCTCAGTCTATGTTGGGCTGAAACGTTTCTCATGCTTGCATACCAGGTAAAACTCATGCGACACGACGCCCCCTGGCGGCAACTTAGCACCGAAACCCAGTGCAGGGAAGAGCTTGTCACTGCAAAACGACGCAACAATGCCATGCACAACAGAAAACAATACCTTAGGCTTAGTTTCTACATTATCTTGAGTTAGTTACCTACCACCACACATGCTACCACAATCAACAGAATATGAGTAAGGGTACTATGGGGCAAACCCGGCCATTGGAAAATCCGGCCACCCTCATATCTCAGCAACCAATGATGGACCACCGATTAAGACTAAATATTACATCAATCGATTCCTTGAACTCTCCTCTTTCAACTATAAGCTATTTGGGCTCATCATTAGCTGAAACAGCAAAGTTCAAAGGAGCTCTAGGTGGCCGGGTTTACCCCATGACGGGCATATTGGTAAAAAATATTCACTGCCACCGTACTAGCTGTAATCTTGACATATCTCTCCCACGGCGCGCAATGCCATAATGTACTGATTGGGCTGGTGATGACTGATGTAATGCAAAGAGTTGGCCTGAATAGGATTACCATTTGAGGCCGTGAAGTCTACTGCTACGGTAAAATGCAGCTGCGTCCTGCAAGCAACAGTCCAGAAAATGTGATTATTCATGCATCAATCATGCTGCTAGGCCACACGCATAACGTTCCACACGCACATGAAACTATTGTCTGGCCAGCAAGAGTTGGCCATGGTATTCAAAGCGCGTTGCGTAAAATTGAATCACAAATGCGGATTTCTGTCCGTCCATGCTTCCGTTACGTACTCCTACTTAGCAGAAGTACACGCAAACTATACAGGACGACTTGAGTCCCATAGCCAACTCTTTCTGGCCAGACTATAGATTGATATGTACAGTGAATTAGCCAGCAAGGTGTGCTTGCTTACCCTCCCCGTATGTAATCCAAGAAGGAATATTCCCTTTGGCAGCGACAGTGCAACACTCGAAGGACGCCAGAATTTTTGTACTTCTTCTTCTTGTCTCGTTTCTTGGCGTTTATCAGCTGACAACAATAAGACAGAGTAGTTATAGCCATGTCAGGCCAGAGAGAAAAATGTTATGAACTGAAGTCGTGTTGAGCAGTTTGCGTCTACTCCTGCAGAATAGGAGTATTTATTTACGGAGCACGGACAGAAATCCGCATTTGCGATTCTATGTTACACAACACGACTCGAGTTCCACAGCGAACTCTCTCTGGTCAGACTATAATAGTTACGTACCTCATGCACATGACAGCATAATACAGTGGTGCACGAGAAAACTATATGAAATTCTAGATATGAAATAGATATGTTGTAGCTTACATCAAAGGTAGCATGAGGTGCTGACAGTTGAGAAAATGTCACCGTAGTCGAACCGATAAAATCGTGACTGAAGAAAGAAAGAATAAAAAAGACCATTCATTTTGCGCGCTACACATACCGTATTTACCTATGCATAGCCCTTATTCTAGTACAATACACCCCCAAGCAGGCTTATAGGCATCTTAGCTTGGTGTGTGAGTGGCTATGGGTAGCTTATGACCAGCTTATATAGGTAGGTCAGGTACCCTACAACAGCACATATGGGGCTATGCAGAGGGGGGGGGGGGGGGGCTATGCACAGGTAAATACGGTACATGTGATGCGTGAACTACAATATGTTTCAACACATACTGTATTATACATGGCATAATAATTCACCGTGAGTTCACTCGCCACGTGTGTAGAGCAGTAATGTATGTACTAACTAACGAGAAACACGAGATACCAATGAGACATATCATACTACCGAAACAGAGATACACACGTATGTACCCTGACCCTCCGTCGCTGTCATAGTCGAAAACCACCAGCTTGAAAGGTCTAAAGGCAACACAAAAACCATGCTCCAACTTCTGCCAAGTATCCATAAAAGGCCCATAATAGATACTCGGCAGTACACGTACAGTGTAGATACTGTACATGCACACTGTACACATATTAATATGAAACTGTGAAGAAAAATCCCTGAGTGACTTCCTTTTTCAAGAGATGCGAGGACAAGAGAAGTAGCCTGAAAAATTGGGCGGCCAGTGCGTGAGTCGAACACACAGCACACTTCACTTCGAGTCGAGTACTTCTCTTGTCCTCGCTTCTCTTATAATAAAGTAGTGCCGCGCTTAATCCATCCTGTCCTGCGTTGCCAGTTTCTTTTTTGCAGCACCGGTAAAGGTTGATAGACAACTCTCTCTAGACGGGACAAGAGGCACGATGCCACACGTACGTACAGTATATTGTATGATGTAGTGTATGTACCTTTCTTTGTCACCGTGACAAATTTGCCGTAGTGACAACTTGAACTGCTTCCATGTTGGATTCAAATTATGCTTGATCACTTCACTACGGTACGCGAGCGTTTCCCTGTAAACAATAAGAACCCATGAATCATAAAATACGTTCCCACACGAGAATGAACGCATGCACTCTCTCACGTACGAATTATCATCGTTGATCTTGTAAATCATGAAGAACGGATCAGATTTGCCCAAGAAATCTTTCTTGTCTAGTTTTACGCCAGAAAACTGCATATACGCAACTTCCTGCAACAGGAAGAGTACATAAAGAATTCTTTCTATTCGATCTTGCAAAAACATAAACATAAAGGTGTCCTTCATAGTCCCTTAACTAAATTGGTTCTTTCTTGTCAGAGCGCCAATAATGCGTGAAGAAAGAAATGGCTGTGCAAAAACAAACAGTACAACGCGTATACGGGTTATTTACTTATGCACTTTGCAAGAAGAACCATCTAAATTCAAAGGACTATTATGCCTATGTATGCACATACCTTTGAGGCATCTACTTCCTCTGCAGATACAATAATGCTGCCGTAATTCTTCCGAGCACCAGTGGGTGAATCTCCGCTAAAAAAAGAAAAGTCCTAACGTGCATGCACTTGCACTGTTGGCGCAACGATACGACAATACTGTCTCATTCCTCGTCCTTTATCTACTCTTGCTCACCTGAGCGCTTTCTGCACTTTGCTGCCTGGAGCTCCCACAATTTCGCCCAACGTACACTCCATACGACCAAGGAAATCCTGAAAAAAAATCAAGAATCCATAAAAGCAAAATTTCATCAATCGAGTGTACCATGTAAGAAGGAAATGAGCAAGATTGCATAAATTACATGAGAGGAGAGTGTGACACTTTCCGAGTCGATGTCGTAGACTTCGAATTTAAGCTTCTGCGCTTCCTCAAAGTAATAATCAACTTGGATTTTCCTCGCAAATTCCGGATCAAGCGTATTCTTGATTCGCTCCGTTCTCGCGTACTCTCGATAGTGTCCCATTTGTACATCTTTCATAAATATCACCACCAGCGGATCAGACTTGGACAATATGTCGCAATCACGTAAATTCCTGAAAAACAACACCACATAATAATATCAATATCCTCAACGCTGTAGCTGCCCTTATTTTGGACATAAGACAGGCGAAATTTTGCTCGTTTCCGAGCTCGGCACTCTTGCGTGTGGAAGAGTACCGTAGCTGATCACGACTAAACTGGTCTGTCAGATGTCGATCACGTCTGCTGTCGACGATAAAGTTCGCCATGAAACTCAAGTCGTCTTGCGTACTTTGCATGTACTGCTGCAAAGTAGGAGTACACGAAGCACGGACTGAAATACGCATGTGCTTCTATTTTACGCAACACGACTCTAGTTCCTTCCACAGCGAACTCTTATTAGTGACCAGACAGTCAAATGTCCAGAAATACTTTGCGCATCTTACCAATGAACCCGTTACATTACTTACAACTGCACTTACTTGCACGAGAGCGAAAGCTCCACCTGGCTCATAGGAACATTCATGATTATTCGGTCCTTTGTCGTACTTTCAACGAGATAGAAGCGATATTCTGATCAAACAAAAGGTCTGAATTCGGAAATTCTTGGACCAAACCAAACGCATAAACATAATAGACATGAGACGACAGGCTAAAATATAACAAGAGCACAATAAACATTCTAACAGGAATGAGTCATGATGTCAGTCAGGTGAAATATTTTATTCTGTGATGTCAATATGTGAGGTTTTGACGTCATTCCTTCTTACCTCGTCATTCTTCGTCACTCACTTTGCCTTGCCGTTCTCGGAATCGATCGATTGATAATGACATTTACAACAGCTATATTATCAGGAATGTATACTATAATAGGTGGGGGGAATGAACATCTGCAGCGTTTCCGTGCAAACAATCACAGCGACCAAGTAGGGTCGTACCTACGGAATCCGTACCTGTGGAATCCGTACCTACGGAAGAAAAATTCCACACCTACGGAAAACAAATTCCACACCTACGGATTCCACAGGTACGGATTCCGTAGGTAGGGAATAAAAATTCCATACCTACGGAAAACAAATTCCACAGGTATGGATTCCGTAGGTAGGGAATAAAAATTCCATACCTGCGGAAAACAAATTCCACACCTACGGATTCCACAGGTACGGATTCCGTAGGTAGGGAATAAAAATTCCATACCTACGGAAAACAAATTCCACACCTACGGATTCCACAGGTACGGATTCCGTAGGTACGACCCTACTTGGTCGCTGTGATGCTTTGCACGGAAACGCTGCAGATGTTTATTCCCCCCACCTTATAGTATACATTCCTGATATTATTGTTTCGCTACGTACACACACGTACGTAATATCCAGGCTTGACCCCTCCGAAAAGATTAGCAGTTTGGTCTTGGTGTGATCGGTCCCGCAGAGACCAAAATGTTACGGTAGCGATAGATAACCGAAGGACATCCGTCGATTGGAGCGAGTCCAAATACGGTTTGTTCAGCGTTTGTGTGCCAGATGTAGGATTATGAACTATAATTATCCGTTTCCGTTTGTGTCTTATTCATACCATATGCAGTGCAAATTTCTAGGACTTCATAGCTTAGAATATCGCCGTATGGTCCATGATCTTACATTCTGTTACAAACTGGTGAATGGCGCCACTGCTGTAAACAGTGAAAATTTTATCGTCGTAAATGCAAACAAAACCAGGGCCGGATCCCTCAGCAAACTATCAGCAAAACATTCAAACCTTGATGTCAGAAGGTTTTTCTATAGCAACCATATTGTAGAGTAGCTGCAACTTTTTGGAAGACGGAAAACGGATCGATAATGCGTTTGGTAATACAGTGTTTGAGCGTTTTAGGAAATACATCAGTAGTGGACAGGGAGAAGGGAGGGAGGGAGAACAGGCCATCGAGTGGAGCGACGAGCGCTGCTCGCTGGTCAAAGGAGAGACCAAAGGCTATAGCACAAGACGAAAACAAATGAGCGGGGCTGCATGTGGCAGGCAGGACAAGGCTAGCCCAAACAGGGAGGAAGGAACAACTTGTGTGCCGCAGAAAGAAGAAAGGCAGAAAGGCTCGCTGGGTTGGGCAGCCTTCACTAATTGCCCTCAAGGAGCGCACAACAAACAGCCAAGAAGGGTGATGACAAGATAAGTGGAAACCCTAACCCAAAAAGTGACCAGAGAAAATAAACGCCTCTCCTCCGTCTTCCATAAACTTGAGGCTACTATAAATTGTTGGAATCTGCTTGACGTGCGTACGGTTCACTCCAACTCACCAGCCTCCTTTGCTGCTTCCCTCGAAAAACACTCAGAAATTGAGCGCCTCCTTCGGGTTTACACCTTTTAGTTTTGGCTTTACTGTATTGTACTGTCATATAATGATAAAAGACGCTTGATGGTGTATGTGATGCGTTGGACTTTTCAGACCAGGAGAAAACCCGCAACAGATGGTAAAAGATTTTTACGTACGGGAAAACTGCAAGCTTTCGGAGCAAAACGAAACGTGCTCCTTCTTCAGGCTAAGACCCTGCAACAAAATCAAGATAAGCACACTAAAATAAGAAGCAGTGAGCTAAATTATAAATATTGCAAACTAATAATCAATAAAAGTGAAATTGTTTCAGATTGGATCACAATCGCAACTGACGCCGCGTCGTCGTGCGTGCAAGCTTTCGGAGCAAAACGAAACGTGCTCCTTCTTCAGGCTAAGACCCTGCAACAAAATCAAGATAAGCACACTAAAATAAGAAGCAGTGAGCTAAATTATAAATATTGCAAACTAATAATCAATAAAAGTGAAATTGTTTCAGATTGGATCACAATCGCAACTGACGCCGCGTCGTCGTGCGTGCAAGCTTTCGGAGCAAAACGAAACGTGCTCCTTCTTCAGGCTAAGACCCTGCAACAAAATCAAGATAAGCACACTAAAATAAGAAGCAGTGAGCTAAATTATAAATATTGCAAACTAATAATCAATAAAAGTGAAATTGTTTCAGATTGGATCACAATCGCAACTGACGCCGCGTCGTCGTGCGGCAAGCTTTCGGAGCAAAACGAAACGTGCTCCTTCTTCAGGCTAAGACCCTGCAACAAAATCAAGATAAGCACACTAAAATAAGAAGCAGTGAGCTAAATTATAAATATTGCAAACTAATAATCAATAAAAGTGAAATTGTTTCAGATTGGATCACAATCGCAACTGACGCCGCGTCGTCCACGCCAAGCTGAGGCGGCCCCGCTCGCGGCAGTTAAACGTGTATTAAAAGTAGTTCACGTGGAATAAAGGAGTACATGCAAAAGCTCTGGCGTGGGTAATTTATTGTTTTGCGAGATTTAGTTTTTGCCAAACGGACAGAACAACTTTTTTGGCAATTACTAATATTCGCAATAAAACTTTACAACAGTTACTCATAATATGCAAGACACCTTGTCGAAAACGCCGGACTACTGGTTTAGGCAATACCCTACGGCTTGCCAAAAAGGTACGAACGAATTGCCGCCAGCACAGCCGCCCCAGCTTGACGTGTCGTGCGCAGTTTTCCCGTACGTAAAAATCTTTTACCATCTGTTGCGGGTTTTCTCCTGGTCTGAAAAGTCCAACGCATCACATACACCATCAAGCGTCTTTTATCATCATGAACACCGACCAGCCTCCAGTCAAACAATCGACTGTCATATACTGTAAACATCTTCAATGCTGTTCGTTTGACAAATTAGAAATATCTCCACCTAAAGTCCGTAACGCTTGTTCTGTTGCACTACTCAATATGGAGTACTGTATGTATTCACATATCCGTACAATGTTGTGTGGTCTGCAGGGCATTCTGCTGTTATGGGCTGGTGTGTTCTCTTTATTTCACGTTTGTTGAATAAAGATATTTGATTGATAACAAAGACGACAACACGACGGTTGCCAGAAGTGAGCCTAAGGAAGAAAACAAAGAAGACGTGATTATTTCATGGAGAAGTACGTCACATAAACAAAATTTTACCAGTTTTATTGCTCTTCTGTCATTTTCAAGCATACAAAATCAAGATGATCCCTCTTGTACTCGCATAAATTGCCATAATCACTCGTTTTTTCGCTTCTTCTTTCGGCTCACGTCTGGCAACCGTCAAGTTGTCGTCTTTGCTTTCGATACCGTAATTTTTTGGTCTCTGCGGGACCGATCACTCCAAACTGCTGACGTATGTTTTTGGACTCGAAGGCGGATGGGTCAAGCCTGTATTAGGTTGGTGATTATGAGCTGCATTTATCATAGGGCTTCTTGAAAACTTGTCGTATTTTCACACAAATGCATAAATTCTGTATGACGCAGTGCGATAATAGTTTCACGCTGGATGGAAATATGTTTGCCCCGGAAAAAATAAAACAAAATTCGACGTTTATTGGTTACGGTATTGAATATACGAAAACAAAAAGTCAGAAGAAAAAATATAAGTGAGTCTACTGGGTACGGCAAATAATTTTCGCTGAATTGTTAGACGTTAGACTAATGCCAAAAGCTTTGCCGTTTGCTGGTTCTTCTTCCGACGGACGAGGTCTCCAAGTCTAAATTGTAAAAATGTAACTGAAGCTGGAATAATGCCTTTGGACTCTGTTTTGCTTTCAAATCACAACAACCCACCTAAAGCTACTATGAGCCTGAATTTTACTTTTTCTCTTTGGTTGCATGCACAGGTTGGTTGCAATAGGTGTTCTATTGTTTATGAACAATGAAATTGTGCATCCATGCATTGCCTTTTTTTACTGCCTCATGGACTGTTTTAAGCGCTTAGACCACACAAGGAAGAGATATCAGTACGCAGTAGCGTCCGTCCCCATATTTAGCATCGTATCGTCGACATTTTTTATCGTACCGTATTCTCTCGCTCGATGACAGACTCGGCTCAGCCAGCACTAGGCAGATAGAAAAAATAGATGCGAATTGACAGCTTAGCTTTTGTAGTCAAGTGACAACGCTGGGTGACAAGATAGGGGAGGGCTCAGTTGTGTCGAGTCCCGGCTAAGTGCGACAATAATTTGTAGTGACAATAAGCTGTCAATTGGGTAGAGATCGCTCTTCGAAAAATGAATTTGCTCCGATCTGTATACGGATCTTGTCGTGGAAGGAGCTTGAAACATGTCAAATAACATTTGTCATCTTCCCCTTTCGAGTTCGAGTCATGTCAAGCACACTCGACACACATTTATCATGCGCTTGCTTCAACTGTGCCTATGCCATCCACATCACAGTGCATAGGCATAGTACATAAAGCAACACTACATAGCTCTCAGGCACACAACAGTCGGTTCACTATACGTAACATCCGCATGTACATACTACGTCTTGTAATATCCGTCTGTGTGCATACATGTACGTACATTGTCACAATGTGTTATACACTTTATCAGCTCGCACGTCGCACCCAGCTTTCGTCTTGTTAGCAATAATTTCATTACGCTTTTTTACTTGTCTCTCATCGTTAGCAGCGAAGGATGACAAGCCAAAGGCGTTATTTCCAAGGCCTCCAATAACACTTCCACCCACATTCACTTAAGGTATATACGGACTCTTTCCGACCCAACTTTGAGCAGCTACAGCGCTCGCCACACAGCACATACAAGCATGCAGCTTTGCTGTCATAGTAGACCCAACTTAGGTCTATCCACACCAAAAAAGAGCGACGCAAAAGCGTTTGTATTTGGCGCAGTACGACGTCTCAAAAACACCCCCAAAAACATGCGATTTGGCGCTACTGAACGAACCGCTGGGTATTTTTCAACATCCAGCATACCATTCGATTCGTCTCATTGAGATGAGTCGATCGAGACCTCTGGCCCCGCTCTACGTTGCCTCTACGCAAAGTTATTCCAGAAAAACCTTATATTGGGGGCTATCGTTTGAACGAAGATTGCGCAACGCACAGGCCGTTTCAAGTTGCGCACAGACGCTTGTTGAAAAGTTCA
The DNA here is from genome assembly GCA_030247985.1 of Epsilonema sp. ZAB3_2. NCBI lineage: Eukaryota > Metazoa > Nematoda > Chromadorea > Desmodorida > Epsilonematidae > Epsilonema > Epsilonema sp. ZAB3_2. The sequence goes on from JASAMW010003757.1 coordinate 118,655, forward strand.
GGTGATGCTCTTTCATATGAGTACTCTGCCGTTTTCCAACTCGTCCTGGTTGTCTCAGGAGAGATCGATGAATATAGGACCTCATATAGCCTGTTTACTATGGTATACTCTGTTCAACGAAAGAAAACGTCGAGAAACCCATACTAACGGGTAAACTGGTGAGATTGATGTTTCATGCCACAGTAGAACTTGCCTCTGAGTACATTGACGTTTCATCCAGTCACCCTCCCCTTGATGTTTCATAAAGTTCCCGTGCCCAACCCCGCTATTATTTTGGAAAGGGTCCGTATATACCTTAATCCATGCCACACCACATACCCTTGAAAAATCAAGAGTGCTTCTGACACTTACACGACATTCGCAATCAAAGCAAAATGCATTTTCCTCGCTTGCTACGTAAATGCTGCCTCTATCGATAACTGCAATCAGTTTCTCTTATGTAATATGATAATAGGAGCACGTAGCATTGCAGTTGTCGCTTTTGGGCAATCTCTGCGTTTTCGTAAGTGTGTAGCAGGTCTTCTGTGATAGTTTTGCGTTTTGCTCTTTCTTATACCTTACCGTCATTTTAAAGAGAAGGCGCGTGATCGTAACGATCATGAAAAGATCCTTACTGTTTTTGTGCGCCCAATTTTTATGAGGCCTCATAAATTTGGCTCTGATAGGATACTGTATTGCGGGCCGAGCAAGAAAATGCCATAGGTTGCTGACTGGTATAGGCTGACGCCTTTTTGAATGCATTCACCTTTTTCAAACCGAATGGCCTGCCATTAGGTTTGTCAAGTTTTACAGGGTGATTACTTTTTGGCCGAGTGAATGATGACCGCAGTTACGGGATACTGGTTGTCAGGCGCGATAATTTTTGCAAAAACACAAGCCAGCGGCTTTCCCTTTTTTCCTCAGCCGACGGCTGCTAGTGCTACATGTAGTACACATGCACGTAGGTACAGGTTGGCGACAATGCCTTCTGCAGAGAGAGAAAGTTATTGCGTCGCCTTTCTCTGTCGCGTTTTGCTGACTGGGGGAGAGAATAAGGCTTTGATATTTATGTTAGCATAAGCTATCTATCAGCTAGGTAGGGCACTAAATAGTGGGAAACTGTCACATCTGTATGGGCCTTTTCAGTACGCGTAAACGCAGGATTTATGGCCGGGGAACGGGAGAATAGACGCGCCGGCGAGATCAAAGGAAGGTAGCCGGAGCGGGTATTGTATGCACTGGCTGGCGCAGAAGGCGAGTTTATACCTGCTGCAACCCGCCTCGTAAATATATCATCCGAGAGCATTATGTCCACCGTAAACCTCGGAGAAAAAGTTTACGATCCGCCAGCCTGTAAATCGCCAGCGCGCCTTCCCCCATGTCAGCCTCAGTTTCCTTCCCTTCAATGTCAGCAGCGCGCGAGCGTTTTATGGTCCGTGTAAAAGGTTATCAGTTTTCTGGCCCTCACTCACGCGTCAAGTAAGTAGGGTACTGTGGGGTAAACCCGGACACAGGGGTAAACCCGGACACCTGGTATATCTCAACAACCATACGACCGATTGAGACAAGTTACAAATCGATTCCTCTCCTCTTTCAAATGAGCTACCGTGTTCATCACTTGCTGAAGCGGCAAGTTTCAGAAAAGCTTAGGTGTCCGGGTTACCCCACACTACCCTACATACTAAGCCTGTGTCGGATGGTGGCCTTTGTGTGCAGCCGGGAAAGAGGCGATAAAAGACGGAAAAGGAACACCGCACTCCTGCCTCCGCTTATCGCCTTAACCCTTTGCCGTAGATTCTCATCGAAAAACAAGAGGATTATGGCAGCTCTTTTATGACGGCGGCTTCTCGCATTTCTGACTCCGCGCGCCGCCGGCCGTTTTATGCCTTTGTTCTTGTTGTCACATTTCAGGCCTCTTAAGAGCAGACAATAATCGAATGGGCTTTTCTTTGACGGCGCATAACCCAACGGTAACGGATATGCAGGAGCCGAAAGCAGAAGAGGGGAGTGGCTTGTCGATTCGGTGGGCGCAAGAATAAGAAGAAGGGTGTTCCCTCGTCTTCTTCTTTATATGATGCAAGGAGGAGCCAAAAGGAGCCGTAGCCGTTTGGCCGTTTGCGTGTTGTGGCCCTTGGTTGGCGGGCCGTAACCGGGCGCACTTTCCTTCCATTCACCACTGCTGCGGTGCGCGGAGGGAGAAATTGATGCCTGGCCTACTGCAGTCATCCATCATCTTCGCCGGTTCTCGCTCCGGCGCAGCGGGCGCAGTGAATCTTGTGAATTCAACAGGGTTGCAACACTCATCAATCTTGACTGACGGGCGGAGTAGATAAATTTGACTGATCCCTCCGCGCGTCGGCCGCCGCCGCGCGCACGAGTAATTTATTTACAAACGACCAATCAGCGATTGACAAGGCCCGCCCCTCTGCGCTCGGCGGCTCCCGTTTCAAGTGACGAACTGCCAGATCTCATTCCCGTTGCCAGCGACGGAGCTGTCCAGACGCATTCGACTCTCCTGCTCCTCGCCTCCTCGCCTGCACAAACTGCCTCTCCTTGCGCAGTCAAGCCCCGCAACCAAAATATCTGCAAACGCGTTAGTGTCGAATTCACGTCGACGAATCTGGCTGACGACTGAGTGACGGGCCAACTCTGGCGCAGCGACAGAGTCCGATCGAGCGCAAAAGACACAAGGACTCCTCTCCGAAATTACAGAAATAGAAAACCACCACCAACCACTCCAACTGGACGCGATACGTACATAGACGAATGAAAGGACGGGTGCTTAGCCTCCTGCTGAACTCTCTTCACGAATCGAAATTGAATTTCAACACTATTTCCGACTGCGCATGCGTGTGTTGCAAAATCTGTGACTGACGCTGAACTGAACGGCGAATGAATAGTGATTGAGCTCTACTGCCTGCCTGATGTCTGTTGGAATCGCCAGCATGGTCTCGCATTCTCAGTACCTCTGTCCGGACTATCTGACTCCCGTTAACTCATCGGTAAGCTCATCTTCATATCCATGTCAAGCCTCCAGCCATTCTTCAGCTACTACTGTACGTACGATGTAGGGCCTATGTATGTACAGTCTGATGTAAGCTATTCATTTACTGGGTGTAATAAATATTTCGGCTCACGCATCCGCTGAAATCGCCTCATCCATCCGTTTCTGGCGATGATTGACGCTGCTGTCTGCCGCGAAAATAATAGTGCTCGGTTAGCCAGCTACATACATATAGGCTTATGTGCGATATAGCCATACCCTTTAAAGCCAGGCGCTCTTTTTCCTGCCACCGAGTGTCATCAATTATGTGACTCCGGCCACCCTACTCCCTCGTGAATTGCCGCTCTTGTCTCTGTGTGACTGCTTGCTGTTTCACTGCAATGCTTCACTACTTGGGGCGCGAAGTGTGAAGAAGCAGCGCTTTCCTGGCTGCCTGCTCCCTTCTTTCTATCAGCTTCCCGTTTTCCCGTTTTTTTGCTACGCTCCGCGGTCGGTTTAGAGTGTTTCGAGCGGTTCTGATAGGGCGCCAGCAGCTATAGGTCCCTTCTTCTATTTTCGTCTACTTTCCTTCTTCAGAGATTATTTTGGATCCATCAAAAGTCGTAAAGCCGTTTTCTTTAACCTATATCTGTAACCTATTTTCATGATAAGGGTCTGCTGGGCAGGCATACGGTAGTGGAGTGAAGAGACGTTTCTACTACGCGCGGTCTCATTCTTTTTCCTGGACTTCCTCTTCTTTCAAAACAAATTGTGCGCTCCGGACATGACAAAGGACTGCTTGCAATTTATAGAGGTGTTTGAAGCTTCGACTTGGCGCCGTTAGCTCTTGCTTTTAATGTAAACATACGTACATGCGACTTCTATGTAGTACTGCCATAAATACGTAGTCGCATAATACACAGGGCTTCCCTTCCTTTCTTTCCGCTTTCGGGTTGCTTTACCGGCTATGTTCTATGTATGTGTGTACGGTCGTCGTATCGTTTTTGGGTTGCTGTCGTTATTTGAATGGAGATTCATGGGACATGCTTGAGTTTGGATGGCGGCTTTTTGCCGAATTGCCTGCTTCGGGATACGAGCCAGAGTTAAAAATACTGGTAGTATCGTGCGATACTTGCCGTATGTATGTATACATATCATACGTATGTATGTACATACATGCACATACTGGAGGCTGAGCAGCGTCTATTTTTCTCGGGAACGATGGGCATTTGTCAAGCGATTGTCAAAAGTGCATCGTAAAACGCCTGTCTCGCCGCATTATTTATGATCGCATTTTCTGCTCCCTGCGATTTATAAAAATCCGACATGACGAAGAACGACTTTCTTTCTATTGATATATACGCAGAGGCAGAGGCCCATTCAGGCCTTTACTCATGCTCATATATTGTAAAATATTCATGCGATCGCGCTCTCCGCGTCATGTGTTCGATCATTCGAAGTTTTTGATATGTATTCGAGCGGTTTGATCTTTCATGTGTACAGTGCGTAGGTAGGTACTGAAAATGTGGCCCATAGTGCCGTTCATAAATACACTTATAAGGCAGGCATTGGTATACGTATGTAGAGGTACATAAGTGTATGTATAATCATGTGTTACGTTACGTACATACAGTAGGTACGTAGGCGACAGTGACAATCACTTCGTCGCAAAACAGGAACAGCCTGACGTTTTCGAACTGAACGACTGCTCATTCGTTATTGGCGCGCTCTTGGATTGACGAAGGTGACCGTACTCTCCTACTGTACGTATGTACGTAACGTACATATGTACAGGAGTAGGTAGGTACATACTTTTACACAGGTACATAGGATACGTACGTACGTACAGGTAGGTAGGTCCTTAGGTGGGAGCATAAATCGCTCGCGCTTTCAGGCTGCCTGGGCTGCTATACGTACTTTATGCCATAAGTACTTTATGTACTATGTGCGCACTGCTGCCGCGAGCTCAACTTGACGTTATTTATCGTGAAATTGCCCAGGTGTGGGGTCCCCTGAAGTCGCAAATTTGTGCTACCTGTCACTGACAGTTAGTAGGTTCAGAGCACAGCTACCGTACTCGCTAGTTGTTGGTGTGGCTCTTTCAAACGTGCCGCCCGTATACCTGTACATTTATGTGTACAAAACCTTTATGATTCCAGGAACCCTTTTGTTTGTCACGGTTTTTACTTTTTTACTGTCATACCAACTCAGGTACGTACGTACAACTAGCTGCACGGAATAGAGAGTCAGCGCATTGTGTTTGCTGTCCCTGTTCGAACTGTATTACCGTATACCAAGATGTGCATGTAATTCGTTTCGGTTGTTTAAGATGCTATATTGCTAAAGCGCTTGCTTTATCGGTTGGAATTGGTGTGTTTAGATGGAGACGGGAAAATCTCCTCTGGCTCTTCTGGCAGCCACCTGCAACTCAATCGGCATGCCGGACCCTCCAAGCAAAGGCAAGACGATTCTGCCGGCTTCTGATAAGGCGCTGTCGCCCAGCTCTCTTACCAAATCCAGCAAGGAGCATTCCTCCTCCTCAGCCGACGCAAAATCCTCCTCCTCCTCCTCGAAAAGCGACGGCGGCAGGGCAGACGACAAGACGACGCCGAGCAAAAAGGCGACAGCCTCGTCGCCAGACGCCAGCAAGGCTTCCGACCAACAACGAGCCAACTCTGCAACCGCCAGTCACTTGGACGAGAACTCCAATCAGACGAAAGAGAACGGCGCGGCTGCGAAAACGACGAACACCGAAAACAGTTCGGATCGGCCCACGTCCGCCCCCTCCGCGGCCGCGCGAATTTCGGCCCTGGCGGCGTTGGGCAGCGCCAGCAACTCCATCGCCGTCCCTCCCACCATGCCTTCGCTGCCATCCACCTCCCGTGCCGCTGCCATGGGCTATCCCTTCGGCGCCCCCGGATGCGGGGCTGCGGCCGCTGCGGCCTTCGCGGCCGGCTTTCCATTCGGCCTTTCGTCCGCCGCCGCCGCCTTCCCTCACGCCGGTGCGCTGGGCGGCCTGGGGGCTGCCGGCGGGCCGACCACGCCTTATCCGGGTCTGTCACCCCTCACTGGCACGGCGGCCGCCACCGGCTTCCCGCGCCTCTGCGTCGACCCGACCTGCAAGGCCTGTCCGCCCTCCTCTTTCCTTTCTGGCGCCGGGCATCATCGAGCAGGCTCCAGCTGTCCCATCGGCTGCACGCACTGTACTGCCGCTGCAGCCGCCGCTGGCGCCCACTCGGCTTCGGATCTGGCGACCCTGAGTCTGTACTCCAGCTTTCTGCACGGAGCTGCGGGCGGCACTCCTGGCGGGGTCCCGCCGGCCGTCGCCAGTTTGCCGTCGGTGTTTCCGGGCCTGAACGCGGCGGCCGTGGCTGCAGCAGCCGCCGCTGCCTCCAGCCACCCCACCAGTGCCACCTCCTCCTCCTTAACGACGCCGGCCTCCGCCTCCTCCTTCTTTCCTTCTCTGTCCGGCAGCAGCGGCAGCGGTCAGTACCTCTGCAACTGGGTGACGGATCGCGCCCTGAACAAGGTCTGCCTCAAATGCTTCAACACTTCGGAGGAGCTGCTGCAGCACATTCGCACGCACACCAGCAGCGACGCGGCCAAATCGGAGGCTGCGTCGGCCGTCACGCCGGCCGCTTCCGCGCTGTCCCTGAGCAATCCGCTCCTCAGTCTCTCTAGTCCGCCGTTGGGCGCCCCGGCCCCTCTCACCTCCATTGGCGCCGGACCGCTGGGCATGGGCGCCGGGCGGATGAGTCCGAGGACGGCCTCCTACTGGAACTCCTTCTCCAACCGCTTTCACCCCTACTCCAAGCTGTCGCCGCCTGCCGCCGCTGGCTTCGGAGCACCCAATCCCCACCTGCTCTTCCCACCCTCGGCCGCAGCGGCTCTTAATCCCGCCGCCGCCGCCGCTTCCTACACCGCGGCTCTCAGCTCTCTCTACGCGGGTCAACGACTTCCCGGATCTCTGCCACATCCATGACTTTCTTACGCGAAGAAGCTGGAGAATGAAGCAATAATGCCATAGACACCGTCTGAAGAGAAAGAGAGGACTGTACTACACGCGAGGAGTGGACCCTGAGGCAAGAATAATTGAAATGGTTGTCTCCCCTTGTTCGTCTTCAAAAGTTGGAAGTAGGTACATACAGTACGTACCGTTATGTAACCTGCAGTACATATGTTAGCTTACGTTGGTTGTATGCATTTTTTCAATTGAGACCGACTTTTGTATCTCTTCCGTTTTGCGTTGCGTCATTTTATGCATGACAAAGTCTTCTCTGATAAGAAAATGCCACCGCAGTATTCTCTCTAAATATTGTTTTCTTTCTTTTGTTTTATTTGACGTGTCCAAATTGTGCATCTCTTGTCACAGCTAAGAATGCAGCTAGCTGCTTTGTCGTTGTTAGCCTGGCGTACTGTATCCTCCGTTAGTAAGTCTAGGTGTGTATGTATGTATGTATTTCAAGGCTCACAGTCATGACTGCTGTTGAGTGTGCATGCGATCTTGTATGTAGTACACCTACTGTACCGAATATTGACTCGGTTGATGAGACTGATGCAAACTTGCCCGTTATACAACTATACTCATTAGTGGGCTACACACGTGGCGAGTAAACTCACGGTGAATTCACGGTGAGTTTGAACTTCGAGTTTTATTTTTCTTGTAGAACATTCTCACTTGCTCCCAAGCGCAAAAAATTTTCCCACGTGTTCACACGTGGTGAGTTCAAACTCACGGTGAATTCACCGGCCTGCCTATGCTTCATCACATACTTATGGAGAATTCCCCGTGAGTTTACTCACCACGTGTGTAGCGCGCTATTGTCTTGCAATTTTCTTTGACGTTGGGTACAAACATTTACCTGTCAAAAATTTAGTGGGTGATCTTATACATTTTGATTGTGCAGCTGCTTGTTCATCCTTGCGTTTTCTATGAAATTAGTTTTCAGTCGGTGCTTATTTCTTTGCTCCAATAGAGATACATGGCGTAGAAAACTTGTACTGTCTATCATATGAATTTCAAAGTTACAACACCTGGGTCCTTCTTTTATTTGAACGCCAATGTCGCATGAACCGTGTTTCTTTCTATATGTAGATATTGTCAAAAGCACAGTACCCCATACCCATATGTACAATAGGTAGCTGGCAGTAAAAATGATTGCGTAGGTTGTAAAATTATTTTTTCCTCCGACATGACTGATGATAATTTCTGTATGATTAGTTGGCTGTGCCTTTATGTGTGCGTCATTATGTAATGCCGTGGCGCATGTGCAACCATGGCCGTTGGAAAGAGTCGTATGTCATAAAATTTGTCATAAAATCTGACTGGTGGTCTCTTATGATATTCATCCATCCACATAGACGCAGCAGCGCTATAAAGAAACTTCCGCCCGTAATGAACGAACATGATTATTGGGTGAGGCTGTTTTAAGACACGTTCTGCAAAATCATATCATGATTCTGTACCTGCAAGAAATGCTACGGTATGTAATGTAATGTACACCATACTACACGTAACGGTACCTGCAATTACTGCGCGATATTACAGCAGCAAAGCAATACATACACATGTAGATTTCATTTTCTGCTTAATGCGCAAATGTGCGCATAATGTCGCGTTAGTTCCGCTTTGTCACCTCGCTTTAATACGCCTTTCTTAGTCCAGTTTGATCCCGTACATACTTCACTGCTTTCCTTCTTTTCTCTACGGACACTCTATGTACAGTATGTCACATAACGAGCTAGTACGTATATAGTGTATCATGAGTACGTAACGTACGCAGCGTACCACGTATACGTACTGGATGAGCATGAGGCGGTGTGTCGGAGTTTTTGCGCCTATTTTGCGCCGGCTAATTCGCTGTGACAGGTCAGGATCTGAGAGAGGCTGACAACCCGACATTTTACCAGTCGTCCCGTGTCAGCCAGATAGGTTTATGCGGCGGCGGAATACGTAAATTCTTTTTCCGCTAATTATCTAGAAATACCTCCACGAAGGCCGAGCGCAGTTGCTTGGTTGGTGCAGGCGGCAGCGATAGCGAGCGAGACTTTGTGGGACCGTGTCCACTCGACCGTACTTAACCACTGTGTACCTAGGTACATACATACACAACACAGGCTAATGCGAGCATTAGAGTACTGTGGGGTAAACCTGGCCACCTAACCTCTATTTCTATTGCTGTTTCAGCAAAATGATGAATCAGGGCTCATTTGAAAGAGAAGAGTGCAACGGATCGATTGATATAAAATTTGTCTCAATCGGTCCATTGGTTGCTGAGATGTAGCCCTGAAGCTTAGGTGGCCGGATTTTCTCATGACCGGGTTTACCCCACACTACCCTACTATTATGCGCGAGGAGTCGGCGAGATATGAAAACGGAGCAGCGGCTGGCGCTGATTTCAGTTTTTGTCACCGGTCGCCACGGATTAGGCGCGCCTGGATGTGACGACTTGCCTGGCTGGCCCGACACCGCGCGATAAGGCCTTTTCCTTCTTCAGCATCTGAGAAAGAGAGCGGAGGAGAGTTGTCAACACTGTCCTTTGTCCGCACCAGGCGCGCCTGACTTTGACACCTGACTGTCACTTGCGATTAGCCTTCTGTTTAGTCAGCGCTAATTCCTTCCTACAGTCGGCACCCTTTTCCTTCCCTTTCTGCTGCGTTATCATGCCTGGTGGCGATCTTAGCCGTACGTACGTCAATGTAGGTACGAACGAACGTGTGTTGTGTATATTCCATAGCTCAATCCCCAACTGCTATCAAGATTTCCAAAGTAGCATAGACGAATACTGGGCGAAAGGAGGCAGCTTCTGCTGCCACACGGGTTTAGCTATGGCTCAGATTGGGGAACTGCTGGAGCGAGGGTCATAAAAGTCTTACGGTAGTTTGATGACTGGCTGCTGTGCGAGCGATGAATGTACGTAGGTGTACATACATATGCTGTGTTGTGACAGCAGCAGAAGTGGGAGAGAGTTTCCAGGGGGAAGGAAGGAACGATGGCCTTTCCGAGATTTATCTGCGCAATAAAAGAATCATTAATCGCTAATAATTTTTACTTTACAAACACGTCCCATAGAAGAGGATTATTTACGACGGCCCGGGACGCAGCGTGTTATTTTGAGAAATATCCCCACTCCCGCCTTTCCCTTTGTAGTCGCCGCCTCTGCCGCCGCGTCGTAAAATGCTACAGTTTGAGAATGGGTGCAATACTATGGTAGAACGTGCGCACACTCATAAAATTTCTGGCGCTGGCTGCGCGCGTAAAACTTTGAGAAATTTGCCCCGGGGCGATATGGACGCCGCCACCCCGCCGGAGCGCACCGATCATGATGCCGCATTTCGTATACGATACATATGTGTGCATACTATACTGCGCAGTGCGGCGACGCTCCGCCATATCCGAAACTGTTGAGATCGCTCAGCGAGAACATTTGTCACTGTCACGTCACATAAGGAGGCCTGTCAGTTTAGGGAGCGAGAAAACAGGTTGCCCCTCTGAGCACGCACTCTGCCTGATGGGCAGGTCAACTTTACTTCCATTTACTGATATATTATACATGTATGTATATGTACATTTGGTACGTACTTAAGTATGCTCTGCGTGCGTACATGTGTATGTATATGTTATGTACGTTGAATTGGGTACTGGGTATGTATGTACGTACATGTGCGTAGGTAGGTACTTCATATTGTTGGATTTGGAGATATCGCCTGACGCAGCAGCACATCCATCGATTGCATTCGATATCTGTCTCTTCGGATTCCTATCAGCTTCTCTGTCGCTCTTTTCCGCCCTTGACGAATTTTGCATCAATATAAAGAATTGACCAGCCCAAGAGCAGCTTTTATCAGAGTGATTGCGCGGGGGGGGGGGGGGGGGTGAATGAGGAGGAAAAATCCTTTGAAGAAGGATCCTAATCCTGATAACGCTGCTAACTAAAGATGGAAAGGGATCTCCCAAGTTGCTCCGCTGATAACTTCAGAACAAAGGAGACATCTAAGTCAACTTTTCTCTCTTTTATCTTTTGTACCGTACACGCACTATAACGGGCTTTCAATTTCTGGCTCGATACCGTACCGTACGCCTGTGTGTGTACGTACAATGTGCTTTTGTGTGTTTTAATGCATTACGAGCAGGGCTTTGTCTTTTCATTGAAAAAGTTGGCACTTGAAAGCAGCAGGCAGGCAGAGGTGATCAATTTGGAGCGACATAACAGACGAGGGCTAAGCCCCAAGATGAGAAAAGGTAAAATATGGGGCTGGAGTGCCGTCGTTGAAACAGGAAGAAGTCAATAGGCATTTATTGTCCGCACACGCAGCTGCTATGTGTGTATGGGATTTCGATAGGGGTACTTGGGTGCCGGAGTCTGTAAGGCTTAATGCATTAGCTATCAGTGGGTGAAGTATGGGCGATTCGTTTGGGGCGATTTGTTGTTGCCGAGCTGCATGTAGCGAACCGCGTGGCAGGCCCATTTTTCACCGGCGGAAATCCATCACGGCCATTTTCTTTCCGCCTAATGGCCGCATATTTCATGAGCGGGCGTGATAAACGAGAGCGCCTTGTTTTTGTTTCCCGCCGCACAGCTACCCGTTTCTTTCAGTTTTCTTCTGCCGGCGAGTACTGTACTGGGCGCTGCACCGTTCGTTTCGCGGCGTATGGCCGCGATTTATCACTCGGCGGCAATTAAACAGCGCCCTCTTGGGCCGAATAGATTTCGCTAAACTCCTAACTCTTCCGGCCCGCCACATATTTCTCCCCGGCGCTTGTATCTCACCGCCATTTCCCACTAACACTCCACTGTGCAATGTGCATGCCGTAAGGAAGCTTCTTTGACAAGCGTCAGCCCTTCCCCTTCGTTCAGTGCTGCCGCCGGCAAAAGGACAGCTCATTTGTTTGTGTACTCCTACAGCACGTCGGAATGACAAATGAGTCCTGCGCAGTTCAAAGCTGTTGCATACGGATTTGAGCCTATCACTCCTCAAAATCCGCTGTTCCTCGGCCCCTTTATTGAGGTGAGCTATCGGCATCGGCTCGCCTTTTGAAATTCAATTTCTCTGTCCTGTGTGCGTGGTTCCAAGACAATAGGGAACTCACCGTTTGGTATTTTGATCTCCAAGAACAAGATGCCAAGAATAATGGTCCCATCACTTCACTTTCGAGACTGTACAAACAAAAATACCGTATTCCATCCTTCCCTGTACATTGTTACTACGAAAGTATGATTTACAGTGCGTACGTACATAATACGTGTGTGTTAAGTACTGGGTAGGTGGCCGGCTGCCCCGATGAAACAGACACCGCACCGTTGCAAGCGGTTTGAAGGCTCATAAATCACGAGCAGCAGATGGTTTTTTATTTTGTTTTCAAACAATACGAATGCTGACAATCAGCAGAAATGCACGGTACTTTAGATACAGTACATGCACGCTAAAAAAAACTGTTCCTGTGGCGCGCATTCATTTTGCACGCTTTTTAGATGATTTTGATGTTTGATGGTGGATGACAGATCGGATGATGACCACGCTGCCAGATCATTATTCACGATTGTTGTTTGCAGCAGCAGACATGTAGTTTGGTCCGGAACATGTTTGGGTGGCGCCATCCACAAGTCATGATTTCAATGGCACAGGCATTGCACGCGGCGCGATGTGTGCTGTGCTGCAACGACCGGGGTGGTGTTTGAAATTTACGGTTGTCGCCGGCTGCTGTTCATGCCATGCACACGTACATGTAATGTATGTACCAATGTACATAGAAATTGTGAGCGTTGAGTGAGGGCTGGCCTAACACGAAGTGATAGTCGGGTGGATGTTGCCCAACTGTGCGGCGGCGGGATCAAAAAGTTTTCGGAGGCGACGACACGTCCCATAAAACTGCGCGCTCATCCTCTACGTACGCCTATTGTCTGCGCCTCCGCTGCTGTCGTTTTGGTACGTAGACATGAGACGTGATGATCCGGCTAGGTTGTTAGCTTCAAACTACATACGGTTGGAAGCTGCAGAATTACTAGCAAGAAAAGCCTTGATACGGTTTTGCTATGCACACCTTTGCGCATAACGTTCGTAAATACAGAATGGAGGTGTGTTGTTAGTGTGTGGCACATCTCGCGGGTAGCACATGCATGCAGTATGCGGTAATACACTTTGGGACATCTCCACACTACCGTACCTACCTACCTACCTACGTACGTACAGAAGCCAGGCTGCATGAACAATGTGGTGGCGCCAATGAGCGTTGCTTGTTGACAGCTGACAGATTCAAAAGCCACAAAATTGAAAACTTTTTTATTACTACTTGCATCCATTTTACCATATTTCAAAGCCTACGGCTACCTATGTACATACGTATGTGAGGTTCTGTGCATCCAAGTGAGCAAAGGCTAAAACAAGATAAACAGAGCAAAGTTGCGAGCACGAACCGACCATCACGGACCATTTCATGTTTGTTTGTGTTTCACACAATAGGCTGACAAATGAACTGTCATGTTGCGAAGGCTCGTGTTTCCATCACGCATATTTAGAAACGTCAACGTGTTGGAATGCTTCGGCGAGTAGTTTGCCGTTGTGGACCGACATGCACATTGGTACGTACGTTACGTACCACCCGGCCTGGTGGTCGGTAAAGTGCACATCCTGTACTGATAGCGTTATCGCTACTACTGCGGCCGTGTGTCCGAGAAAAGCAGACAGCAGAGCAGCCAAGAAAGCGCAGTTATGACGCAATCCCGTAAACAAGTAAACCACGAGGTCGTCATGCATGCAAAAATACGACAGTGCAATACATCAGTAAACTGTATGTACAGTACATACATACTTAGTACAGGTTACAAAGACGGTGGGCGGCAGGTGAATTTTGGTCTTATTGTGTGTATGCGCTGTTTTCGGCGGCGGCGTGTAGCGTCTGGTTGATGGATGGATGCGAGGAGGACGCATATTTTTGGAGTCGACGCGGGCGCAGACACCAACCACCAAACCGACCACCTTCGGAGCAACACACGTTTATTTTCCAGGAGTTGCTGCCCGTGCAAACCCGCCCGCGCCGCTGCCATCTCAGTTTTTGTACGCGCCGCATTCGAACACAGAAGCCCCCCGCCGTGCTCTGTTGCGCATCATACGATGATGGAGTACATGCCTACCCAAGCGCTGGCGCGTATATCAGGTACAGTTTCCATACTCCATTTGGCGCGGCGTTTGAAGAATTACATGGGGGAAGGTTTGGGGTTGGTGGTTGCGTGCAGCAACGGCACAACTTCGACGATGATAAATCGCTGCTGTATTCGTCGTGTCGGCTCGGCATTCACGATGCTGTCAGGTAGAAGTATACGTATGTACATACACATAGAATACATGCGTAGGGGGTCGATCATAAAGTAAATGCCGACCGACTCATCAAGGAAATCTTCTGGAATCATCAAGTGCGGGTTTTTCGCGATGATGAGCGATGAGCGTCGTTTGCAGCGGCTCGAGATGCTGCAGCCGTTTCCATCGGGTCGATACTCGATAGTCGGGGGTTCAGTCGGGGCGGCCGAAATCGTGATTTATGATTATCACCCACCCACCAACGACGGGCCTATGCACGAGAAGAGTCGCCCCTGTTTGTCACTCTTCCTTTCTGCCGTGATTATCGCGCCCTTGCCTGCGCCCACGCATGCATCAAATCTGCGGGGGGACAGTTTTACGACTGACTTTGCTTCAACTACTTCGCGTTCGCCTTATCATCAAGAACAACCTGCATACTGTACACGGATTGGCTACAGTAATCCAGGTAAAGGACAGGGAAAAACAGGTCAGCGATTCGCTGCACGCTGCAAGCATACATATGCATACACCCTATGCGACTATAAGCCAGCCGTGCGTATGTACTAGGGTACGTACACAGCGAAAATGGCCACCCATGTCTGCTTTTATTTATGAAATGACGGAAAAGCGAAAGGAGCCCTCTGTCTCTCGAGGGTCCATCAGAAGCTTTGTGGGCGTGTGTGTATGTGGTGCGGGATCTATGTATGGCTGCATACGTACACGTACATATGCCTGTATATTAAAGCGACATAGGCAGCATCCAATAATGCATACACTGCGGGGATCTCATATATCTCTGGATTAATATTTCAAAGCGCGCTTCAAGAAGTGTCAGTGGTGCGCGCTCCAAAAGTGAGCTCTTCGGCGAGAGATGAGAAGTGACAAGAGAGTGAAAGGCCGAAAAAAGTCAAGCAATCCATCATAATCCCGGTGGCAAGCTAGGAAATCCCACCCGACGGCTCTGCCCTCATATATCTGTCATCTTTCAAGCTGGCGAATTTCGAACGATTCTTGACGTCGACCATCGGCATAGAAAAAAGCCTATCGGCAGGCAAAAATTACTCGGGGTATACGTACGTATACATTAATACAGGGTGTCCCACGTAGACCTCCCTAACGATCCAACCTTAAACTTCCGTATTACAGTAGATAGATATCAAGCTGACAACATTGCAAGCCTGTAATTTCGTTCACTGCAGGCCTGTCTGGCTCAATTTTGTTACAAGTATGGCATTTGGTTTTATAAATTTTAGGGACTAAATTTTAGCTTGATATCTACTGAAATATGGAAGTTATATGGCTGGGTCGTTAGGAGTCTACGTGGGACACCCTGTACATACCGAACGTAGGTACATGTGACGTCTGTACTTGTGCTTATGCAATCTTATGCGATAGCGTCATTGGCTTCCGAGTTCTGCCCTTTGCTTGGCTTAGCGTTTTGTTGTGCAGTATACAGCGCAAAGAAGCTTCATCAGTGTGGATATACGTAATCCCGCCGTATATCCTTTCAGGCCAAAGTTTTTTGACATACCTACCCAGCGAACGTCAGTTCAAACCGCGGAACACGTCAACTATACATAAGTCGTCTCTGATCCAAACGAAAAAGAAACTGACGACTTCTCGAACGAACACTGAAGCTTGTCTTTTCGCTGAAAATAAAAACCAACAATAGCACGGATTCTGGCCATCGTACATAAGTGGCAGTAGCGCAAGAGGGCAAAAGCCGAAACTATCAGTTTGAAGTCGAGGGAAGGAAACAATTTCTCAGAAAAAAGACGGATTTACACTAAAAGGATTTTTTCAAACGCAAAAAAGATCTGAGAAACGTGCCTTTTACAGGTCTTTTTCGAAATTGGGTTACTGTAGCTCCTCAAGCCTTTTCAGCTTGCACATAAGCTGACTGGGTGGGTGGCATCGGGGGCAATATTTTTCCATCATTTTCAAGCCATTCTAGCCGTCAGATTTACTGCCTGAAGGGCGGGAAAGGGGGAAGGAAAGCGAAGAGCGTGGTAGGGCCAAATTTGCCTCCCCTTTGGCTTCTCTCAATCGTTTCAACCAAGATAAATGAGGTCGAGAAGCCGCGGGAAAGAGTCGATCTTTTCGAGCTGCTGCTTGTTCTTCTGGGGATTGAGTAGAGATCGGCGCATGTTTTGTTTGATGCCGGCGGTTCTATATGCCTTCATGGGTGGCATATTACGTACGTACTGTGTATAGTACGTAGTCGATTCAGCCTTGGCCATATCTGGGAGGAGGGATCAGTCATTAGCAAGGACACGGCGCGTCAGTGCCACTGCCTCCGAGTGATCAGTTTCCTAATTTATTGTCTCGCTCAACCAAACATCACATGCGCCGCACGTACGTTGCATGTGGACGTACAATAACCTAAGTATGTACGCCAAGCGCAAGCAAGAAAGCTGCTCCATGTCCATCCCTTCGCATGCCTTTTGGCTCCTTCGAGAACCGCTGTGAGGGTGAGAGGGCGGGCGGAGGATGGAACAGTGATAGAGAGAGAATTCAAGAGCCAGAAAGCTGACGGAAGGAAGGAAGGGTGCCACGGACAGCCATAGATCACTGGACCGATGGCTCCTCAGAGGGCCGCGCACACTCCTGCTCCCTATCAATCTTCCACCACGCCACCAGCGCAGCTCTGCCAAGCATCCATCAGTCCAGGAAACGCGAGCAGGGGCACGCAGTTTGAGGGGCGGCCAAATCAAAGGAAGAGGAGCGCCAGACCATAGAGTACAATATGCCGAGAGTGAGAAAGTTATTGCACTTTAACGGCCGTCCGAAAACATTCAGCTTTTCATTTGTTTTTGCTGGAGAAATGCGCAAGCTTCTTTGGCGGCTATTTGGCCCTGCTGACCACTGGCAGTTGCCATGCCAAGTACGTATAGGTACATTAGCATCAGGGCAATGATACGTACAGTATGTTGCATAGTACGTACCTACCTACCTACACTTTTCTTACTCATTATCTCAGCGGCACGCATATGTACGTAAGT
Organism: Epsilonema sp. ZAB3_2; assembly: GCA_030247985.1. Lineage (NCBI taxonomy): Eukaryota > Metazoa > Nematoda > Chromadorea > Desmodorida > Epsilonematidae > Epsilonema > Epsilonema sp. ZAB3_2. The sequence continues at coordinate 135,914 of JASAMW010003757.1, forward strand.
ACCTGTGCACTGTACTGTACGCATGTGGCTGGTTATGTACCGTACGTACGTACAGTGTAGGCAATATGCGTTACTGTAGCGGTGGTGTAAAGTGAATTTTGCCAGGCGAAGTATGTACGTGAGGAAGACGGAGTGCGGGTATGGCGGGGGGCGAAGAAACAAGTGGCAGTGGGGGATAAATTCCAGTCTGTGTGGTGGCTGCTGACAGTTCTGCTGCTGTCAGATGATAAAGTGCCGCCCGTGTTTGCGCGCCTTGGTGGCTTGCCTGTCAGCTGGATCCGGCTCGGGCGCACATCAAACAGCCCCGGCGTTGATAGATGAGTCGTTGTGTCGGAGGGACGGGCGCGTCTTATAAATTGTTCCCGAACAGGCAAACGCCTGACAGACAATAAATCAACGCCCCGCAAACCCAGTGCGTCGTCCACGTACGTACAGTACTGCCGCCGCCGCCGCCACTATACCTAAGCGAGTAGGTACGTACAAACTGCATGCAGGCACATCCTATGTAACTTTTGAGGCGATCACCGCTACTGCATAAATGCCTGCTGCCAACTGCCATCAACTCTCTCTTCCCCCCAATTGTGGCCCTTCATCTTCTTCAGGTTGCTCTGCTCTCCTCTTTCCAGCTCCTGCATTGGATTGGGTGTCCATCCGCCTTCTGCCGTCTCTCTTTAAACCGACGATGCCCAGGCGACGGGAATCGGCGCCAGAAACGGCGCGTCAGGCAGGCATTTCGGCCACAAAACAGATGTGCGACAAGAGGAAAGAAGAGGCCTACGTACTTATGTGTTTGAGGGAGGACAAGCAGCGTGAGGAACAAAATGAGTTTATATCGGTGAAGGATTAGAAACATTAGAGGCGATGGTCTGACAGGGGACAGAGCGGGGGCTTGTTACAAACAAAGTCGCCTTGTGGGACACCCTGCAAATTAGGAAGTGTAAATCCGGCCGCTTGGTCGTTTTGAAAAAGTAACTGTTTTGGGTCACGCAGAAACGAGAGGGGAAAGGAAACTTGGAACCAAAGAGCGGTGAAACAAAAACCGAATGATAAGTGATCGTTTTCTCTGGGTGCCTTTATATAAGTTTCCTTGGACAGTTGACGATCTTTCGCTGCGCGTCATTTCCTCATCTGTCACACCCCAACATCCTCTTTCGCGGCTTTTGTGTGCCGCCAGGATCCGCTATTACTTTTGTCAGGCAGCCATTTCGTCTCCACGTACTTTATCATGAGACCGTGGCAGGGTACTGCGCTCCCGGGGCAACACCAAGAGTATTTTGATGAACAACCCTCTAAGAACTGAATCCATCACCGCGCCGTCTCAAATCGAGAGATCCTAGACTTCGTCTCTTTCTCCCCGTCCGTTTCATGTTTTCACACCGACACAGCACCCAAACTCATGCCGTCCAGACACAGAAACAGGGCCCATACACTAAATAATATTATTTATAAGGTCAGCTTGAGGTACCGTATTTTTGGGTGTATAGCCCCATGGGGCTATACAAAAATCGAGAGGTCTGATGGGGGGTTATACACTGGGGGGATATACACTGGGGGGATATACATGGGACAAAATTTATGTTTTTGAGAGGTGTGTAGAGGCATGTTTTTGAGGTCAAAAGTAAGTGTTTTAGGGCATAATCGCGGTCAAAACAGGGTTATTCTAGTACAAGACATGCTCAGCTAAGCTTGTAGGCCTAGTAGCTTGGTGTAGGAGTAGCTATAGCTAGCTTATGACGAGCTTACATAGGTAGGCTAGGTACCTTCCAGTACATGGGGGGTTATACACCAGGGGGGGATATACACTGGGCAAAATTTATGTTTTGCCAATGGGGGGTTATACACTGGGGGGGGGGGGATATACAATGGGGGGATATACACCCAAAAATACGGTACTGTAGTCTTACAGTCAGATACTGCGTAAGTATGCGAGTAATATGAAACGCTATGTCCTTTGTAAAACGATACCTTGACTTTGGTCAAAACCGTACGAAACATAGCCTACGTATGTACATATGTACATACTACTGTACAGTAGAGTATGTACATACATACTGTAGACACGTGCGTATGCATGCATACCCACTACATACGTACGTACGTAGGTAATGCCATACGTATGTACATACGATCTCCAAATCTTTGAATGCACAGTATGTACACATTTAAAAACAGTCGCTTGGGGCCCATCACATCACGAAAACGAACGCTTCAGTTCGGAGCGCTTTCTTGCTGCCCATCTTGTTCAACCACCATTCCAGTGATATATTCGTATATTGTTGTCAAATGAAAAAGTAGCAATTGAAAAACTGCCTAGCGCGCTCTTGTGACAAACGCTGGGGGCGGCGATCGGGCACTTTTTTGTCTCTCGGTTTAAGAGGGATCTGTCTGAAATTTATGCGACAGTTTCGTTTCGGTTACGACGGCCATTATTTCGCAGGGTGTATCCTATCTGTGTGTTCAGCAGCGGGAGCGAAAGACACGTAAGGAAGGGGGGAAGTGCCGGCATCAGTAGCGGCCTTGGCATAGGCAGCCATAGATCAAATTCGAAAAGCGCAACCGGGTCGTAAAAATACAATTTGCTACATCATCTTTCCCAGTCGACCCAGGGCTCACTCCTTCAATACGTCGTACTATAAAAGCCAAACCAAAAGCTGTAGCTCGTATTGGCGGCGGCGGCGGGGACTTGAAATCTTTCCGAAAACGACCAATAAAATTTCTTCGAATATTCGCGATCGTAAAAAGTTTTACGAGCAACGCGTTCGCATCCAAGCAGCAGGCAACAAACCAAAACATCCCGCCTGCACTATCATGGGTGTACATTACATACATGTATGTACGTACTGTATGTATGGTAGAGATTTACCGGCGCTTGCGACTGCCGTTTATCATTCTACCTGACATCTGCCAAGTGTGCTTCTGGTATAGAGCACCCAAATTAGGGACAGTACGTACTTCAGAGGCACAAAGTAGGTGTAGGCCTTACCCTGCATGGGGCATGGGGGCCGTACTGTTCCTGCATCCACCCATCCAGTAAAGTCACACGTTTTAGATTAACGGACGGAGTACTGTAGGAGGATACGTGTGCTACACACTGTACAGTACATACCCGGCCCTTTTTTCTGTTCGTCTGCTCTTCCCCACAGTTGTCTGAGTCGTCAACGGAAACCTTGCAACCTGTCACCATCTGGCTGCTCGATGCTGGTACTGGATTCGAACCGGGTGTGGTCGTTGGTTGTCGGTTGGGCGGTTAGGCTCAAAACCCTGTCCATCACTCATCTCCTTTCCTATCCTTATCGCTCGTCCGTCATCGCCCATTGCACCCGATTACGCGCCCGACTCGCCCTATGCATCATTAGGTACTGTTACACACAGCGGCCGCTGTGTTTTCCAACTTGCGTGTGGCCTTACAGTACTTTACTCCTTACAGTGCTACTGTGTGTGTGCGCTGGCGTTTGCAGGTTTGTTTCTAGGGCGCGTTGCGCAGGCGCACAAACACGACTACCAATCATCAACCCGGTGTTTCCCTGTGCTGCCATGGTTGCACTGTTCTGTACAGGAGACGGTGGGTAGGTCGGCGGCGGCAGAAGTCAAAGGTTTGCAGAGGCTGTCAAAGGTATTTTCGATTTCTGCCAAGGATACAAACACGACTTGGTCGCTGCGCTAGGCTCAGTGGCCCGCTATGTGTACTGTACATACGTAGTGTAGATAGATGGAGTACCACTCTCATACATACACGCGGTGGAGCGCCTAGGCAGTGGCAGTGTGTATGATAAAACGGTTGGGCGCGGAGATGACAGGTGATAGATGTTCCTGTCAGTCGGCTGAATAGCGATTCATATTCGCTGACAGGCCCATTCGTCTCCCTTTGGCAACTTCGGCCTGCGACGATTCATCATCCATCCGCGCCCGCCGTTGCTTTATTGCTCCTGCCTTCTTAACACACTCTCACGTACGTTACATAGACGCATACTAACATGTGCACCATGCGCCCCTATACTGTATACTAACGCACAGAGTACAAAGCCACCAGCGTTGAAAGGTATGTAATGTACGTACATACGTACACGGCAATACATACCATAGTAGGTGAAGACGGCGGCGGCAAAATGGGTTGGATCTTTTGACAGACATCCCGGCTGTCGTCAACCGCTCCGGTGCCGGCTGACGAATAAGAATAACCAGTAGCAGTCAAACCCCGAGCACCGTTGTTGTGTTACCCAAGGTGTACGCATAGGATGCAAAGACAGTGTGGAAGGCGGAAGAGGAAGTGCGGAAGAGGGTGTGGTTAGACGAGAAGGGACGGAGTTGCGGCGGCTTTTTTGCCGAAGCGGACATTTTGCGGTGGTTTTGCATATCTACGGTACTGTGGGGGTAAACCCGGACACCTAGGTAAGCTTTTCTGAACTTGCCGCTTCAGCAAATGATGAACATGGTACATAGCTCATTTGAATGAGGAGAGTTCAAGGAAGCGATTGGTAGAATACTTGACTCAATCGGTCGTATGGTTGCTGAGATATATTATTAAGGTGTCCGGGTTTACCCCCGTCCGGGTTTACCCTACAGTACCCTACGCGCCGCATCGACCTGATCCTCAGAAGTTTTTACACGCCGCAGCACCGTGGTCATAATGTAAGTACTAGCGCCGCCGCCGCCAAAGTGCGCGCCTTTGAGCCATCAGTCATCTTTGCTCTTTCCGATACATGTTTATGCCATATTTCAAGGCGCGGGGAAGCGGTAGAAGATGGATGCTCTGCTGCAACCACCTGGACCCAAATTTATCATCAAATCGCCAGGCCAGGACCGCTCCTTTTTCTGCACGCTTCTTTACAAAATTCATCATAAATAACCAGAACGCAGCGGTATGCCGCACATACCTATTCGTGCGTGCGCACACATTTTTAGGGGATCCAAAGGGTAACGAACGGAGGATTACTGTACGATGCAATGAGCATAAGGGAAAATGCCAAAAGTTTGGATATGCCCTAGTCGCCTAGTGGCACTTTTCCTATCCTTTCTGTGCTCCTCGCCTCATCGGCTGACTGACACATGACTGATTCTCAAGCTGCAGCTTCAACTTCAAGTCAGCAGCTCCACCTCTTCTGCACATTTCATTTTGAAAAGTGAGCGCGCCCCAGATTTTGAAATCAAAGAAAGCTGGCTGCTATAGATAGAAGCGACTTTGATAGAAGGCTACCTTCGGCTTCGAGAGTTTCTCGAAAAGAGAGCAAGCAAAGAAACGACAGTAATGCTAGGGCCTTCTGCCAGCTTCTTTTCACTGTCAATTGCGGGCTGTCGGCTAGGTTCAAAAGCAGCCACAGAGCCTTCAACTCATCTCATCAGCACTACACAGAGCCGTGTGCCGCTACTGTTTGCTTGCTTTGCTTCTGTCTGTCACCTAGGGGCTCAAAGAGCTGCCGACACGGGATACGGTCACTTGGTAGCCGGTCACTTCGTTGCGGTCATTTCGTTGCGGCGGTGATCACTTCGTTGCGAGAACTTTCGTTGCGGTCACTTCGTTGCGGTTTCTTTCGTTGCGGACATTTCGTTGCGGCCGTCCTCTGGTCACTTCGTTGCGAGAACTTTCGTTGCGGGTATTTTCGTTGCCGGCCATTTCGTTGCCGGTCTTGGTTTGGTCAGTTGGTAGTGAGTACTTTCGTTGCCATTCACTTCGTTGCAGGCTAGGCTTAGGCTTAGGCTTAGGTAAATCTCGCAACGAAATGAACGGCAACGAAAGTACTCACTACCAAATGACCAAATCTAGACCGGCAACGAAATGACCCGCAACGAAAATACCCGCAACGAAAGTTCTCGCAACGAAGTGACCAGAGGACGGCCGCAACGAAATGTCCGCAACGAAAAAAACCGCAACGAAGTGACCGCAACGAAAGTTCTCGCAACGAAGTGACCGCGGCAACGAAAGGTCCGCAACGAAATGTCCGCAACGAAAAAAACCGCAACGAAGTGACCGCGAACCGCCGACACACCTTCGGCTCTCTCTCTCTCTCACTCGCTCGAAAACCCCAAGAGTGAACGTATGTGAGTGCATAAACTGCGATGGAAGACGGACACTTGTCTGTCATCCCTGTCCAAACGAATCAGCCTCAAGCACGTCGCTAGCGCATCACCGCTGCACCTACCGTACTCCTTGTGTCGGTTCTTTTTGCCTTTTCCTCACCTGCTCAGAACTCACTCAAAGATGAAGAAAGACCCCATCCACACTGCGTACAGGGCAAGACAGAGAGATCCGTCTTAACGGGAGTACATACATACACTGCATGACGTGCATGTACATATGGTTCTGTCTTGTATCGCGTATGTATCGTGATCGGTTCAGGCCTTTTGTCGATGCCAAAGCGTATCAGAATCAACGTCACGCCTTGATCGGCGCAAAAGAAAAGAAGAAGCCGTTGTCCGACGATTTCGCCTGATCCGATGCGACAACACGGCCTGAGATGGATGAGATGACGACGGAGAGAAAAGAAAATTTATGCCGGGGTGCGCGCATATGCATGCATATTGCATACTTTACTATACAAAAAACCGTGCTGGGAGAAAAATAAGGGAGCTGCGAAGTGACAGCAATAGGAAGTGTCGGAGTCGTCGGCTGCTCTTTTTGTTTTTTGGCCTTGAGATTTGCTTGCGGTATATGCATGTATGGTTGTTGGGTGGATATGCGGCAGGGTTGAGGAGACGAATTTTTTGCTGGAGGCCCGGTGAAAAAGATGGAGCATGGAGGATGGCGGAAAGATCGACACCGAGGTCTTCGTCTTGCTCCATGTCGGCGGCGGTAATGCGCGAGACGTGGCGTCAAAAGCATTTATAACCCCCGAAAATCGCATTCGACTTGATGGATTAGCCCGCGTCGCTGTCATAAAAATCCGTGGCCGCGGTGTCGAACAGGTTTTGGAAAGTGTCACTTTTTCAACGGGAAAACTCCCATATGCAGAAGATGCCTCCAAGCAAAGGCGCACAAGAGAGACGAGCAGCAAAACTTTTTCAAAAATCGTCCTGCCTGTCACACACATAACGAATGGCTGGGCACTCAATCGGCGCGCACGGATTGCCTTGACTGTCTCATCAATTCTCTGTTTTGAGTTATTTTTGAATTTTTTGCCATCGATAGTCAGGCATGAGAAAAAAGACTACTACCTACGTACATATGCGCGGCGCATACTTCACATGCAGAAAACGACTGTCACTTTGGAGTACAGTAAATGCCGATGAGACATACGCATGTACATACGCCGCACTTATTCTTTACTTTGCTGAAGATGCCGATGATACTGATCTGACTGGGCCAGAACAAAATGCGCCTTAATGATCGATTGTGGCGGCGGCATCGTTACGTTACGCGGATATGCGTACGTATTCCTACGTGTTGTGTACGGTGGCAGAAATGAACAGTATAATAAAATACCTGTCAGAATAATTTTTTCAAAGGGAAGCGGCGAAGGTTTTTGTTTGGTTCTGGCAATGGCATCGGCCTATTACGGTGCGCGGGCAAACTGTTCCTTGTTTTCTCCGAGATTGGTGCGATTTTTGATGCTTGATTTATGGCGGGCCATTTAGGCATTCCAGAAAAATTATACGAGCTCTTTTTCCTGGTTGTAATTTGAGTTTGAGAGAAGGCGGCAATAAATTCTTTGAAAATATGACTCTCAGCAGAATATATCACCACTTTATCTTCCCGAAATGCGGACATTTATCAAAAGGAAAAGCAGAAAAAGACATATCAGCGCAAACAGTGCGTAATGATTCAAAACATGTGCCCTGACAAAGCTCCCAAAGGCATCATTCAAAAGCCAGAAGGCTTCTCCACTTTATTGCTTTTCCCTGAAAATTATCCCAGCTCTTCGCA
>JASAMW010003758.1:0-13070 GCA_030247985.1 Epsilonema sp. ZAB3_2
GGTGAGGGTGCAATTTGGGTGAGGGAAGGAAATGAGCCAAACCCAGTGGTTCATATTGCAGCAAATGAAGTTTACTGTACGTACCTGGAACGTTACATCATGGCCTCTACGCACGAAAGACTCGAAGAATGCTTTTTTTCATAATGCCGATTGAGCTTTGATGACAATTCATCAACTTCTGGCCCAAATATCCCTTCACATGTGCTGTGTTTATGTATACGTCCATCCATTGGAAAAATGAATGACCACAGATGTACACCTAACTGCAGACTGCATTACCTGTGCATAGCCCCCCGATACAGAGCCCCCCCCCATGCAGAGCCCCAGACTGTAAAGCTTCGTGGATAACCCCCTCTTCGAATATAACCCCCTCGTGTATAACCCCCTATTTGGTGACTGAACGATTTTTATCCCCCCCCCCCCCAACCCAAATTTTTTAAACGCGTAAAAAGCTCCAATAAAGAAAAATAAGCATGTTGGTGAGGATTTGGCACATTTTGCTTGGTGCTCGTGTAATAGCCCCCCCCCCCCCCCCGTGTATAACCCCCTCGAATCGGCGACTAACGATTTTTATCCCCCCGGGGGTTATACACGAAGCTTTACAGTATTGGCAAAACGTAAAAAAAAGTGCCCTATGCATAGCCCCCCCCCCCATGCATACCCCCCATATGTACTGTACAGTACCTGAACCTACCTATGTAAGCTGGTCATATGGGAGCCACAGCTACTTCCCACACACCAAGCTAAGATTCCTATAAGCCTGCTTGGGGTGTATCATACTAGAATAACCCTGTTTTGACCTCAATTATGCCCTAAAACACGTGCTTTTGACATAAAAAATATGCCTCTGCTCTCCGCCCCTCAAAAAAAAATAAAAAAATTCCCAATGCTTTTCCCCCCCCCCCCCCCTATGCATAGCCCCATATAGGACCTCTCAATTTTTGCATATAGGTAAATACGGTAGTACATGCAAATCCCACCCCTACTGTACGTACAACCTTGCGTTTTATGCCAACTTGTTTCAACTAAAACTATGTACGTACATACTTGCTGCCCCTTTCCAGAAATGACATCGTGATCGCCAGAAACACTCGGATTCCCGACGAGTTGGTCTGCAAACGGGTTTTGGGGCTGCCTGGAGACACGGTGCAACTGGACAGCGGTCCAATTGAACTGCCCAAAGGTCGACTGTGGCTCGTAGGAGACAATGCAACTGAGTCTATCGATTCAACCCTGTACGGACCAGTGCCCTTTGCCATGCTGACTGGTCGTGTCACGCACAGGGTAAGCGACCATCTACTCTATGGTCTATCATCGATGAAATGGATTTGAAATTTGGGCTGGGGCGGTAGGGTAATTCGGGCCGCCCCAACTTGACACTCTTCCAACTGTCGAAAGGGATTTCTTTCGCAACTGTCTACGCATGCGCCGTACAGTCACAGTGTAGATCCGCTAATTCAGAGGTCTACAAAATCATGATGGACGAGCAGGACGAACGAATGAGAGTGCTGATTGTATATACTGTACATTTGCTGGATATTTCGCCAAAGGTGGCCTCAATTGCCCCACCGGCCAAAATAAATTACTGTACTGTACAATGTGTGGATGGGCATTATGTTGTGGTTGTTGCATGCACAGATTTGGCCATTGAAAAAGTGGAAATCATTGTCTAATCGATGGTTCTTTCAAGCTGGAGATCTCTAATAATGATGAAAAGTACGTCATACTACTTAGCCTTACACACTTCCGTTTTAAAGTGTGACCAGAAATTCTGTGACCCATTGAAATTTTTTCTCGGCCAATATGAGACGTAGAGCACAGCGGTTAAAACTTCCACGGCTAACTTTTGCTCGCATTTCCAATAAAAAAACCGCTTCCCTCTACGCCTCCTCTATATCGAGATATCGCCGATTTCCTTCAGTACTGAAATCGGCGTCTTTACGTCTCTTATTGGCCGAGAGAAAATTTCAATGGGTCACAGAATTTCTGGTCACACTTTAGTTACTGTACTTCGAACCACTTTCCTGTGCTATGTCGTTGTATTTGCTACCTGTCGATTTTGCATTACCATTTGGAGGTTACGCACCATTTTACAGTTCTAACTATTAGTGTTGTCAACCTTCGAAATGTACTGTTGCGGTAAAGTTAAAGGAAAAGTTACCGGCAGTAGACAACGGTAAAATTACCGCACGGTACCGTTTTTACCGCAATACTTTCTGAAATAAATTGACGGTAAAACGGTAAAATACGGTAAAAATTATCTCTGTTTTCAATGGCCAACATCCGTCTCAACCCTCAGCATTACTGCCATAGGTACTGTGCGTAACGTAGTGTACCTACCGCACATCCCGTGGCTTATCATACGCAATGCCAACAATTGTTCACGTAACCTATTGAAGTCGATATGCAAATTCCCTCCACAAAGATAGGTGCGCGTAGCTACCGAATTCAAACACCACCACAAACTTTGCATTCTTTTCAAGAAAAGCTCCTATTACTATGTACTGTTGTACGTATACGTAATGCGATCAATCGTTCACCAGGCTCAGGGTGCACCACAAACGCCCCTTTTTCGAAACAGTGTTATGTTTGTCAGTAAAATGATAATTGGGCTGATGCAATACTTTTCTTCTCACAGTACACAACTGTACCATTCCACACCAAATTCAACTTCTCAACCCTATTTTAATAGGGAAATAAGAAATAATAGGAAAATAATAATGTTACATTATTACTTTCCTACCACGGCTCCCACTATCATTTTGATGCCCTGAACTATCGTGGGTGCGTTTTTCACCAATCCATTCCAAAAGCGCGACGTTGGACTGTGTGTATGGACGATGGCATATCCTTTGACCTCTGGAAGGACGTTGGTTGGCACTGTCTCAGTCCATTGTTCTGTTCTGCTTGATGGTGCACCAGGGATCCACTTCCCATTTACACCAAACGTATGAGGCTCAGATCTCCATACCTCAGTTCGGTTTCCATCAACCAGCACAATCATGACACCCCCTGAGTATGAATGCATACTAGATTACATTGATGTAGCGGTCGCCTACGTATACATAGAGTGCATGTGCATACGTACGTATGTACAATACATGCATAGTAATGTCGACTTTTGCTGGGCGTTCCCCATGCATTATTATCTCCGGTTCTTAGCGACTGTAGAGCAATGCGGTCAAAAACCCCACAGCTAATTTTCAGCGGCATTGACAATAAAAAAACCGCTTGCGTCTACCTGCTCTCAGTGGCGAGATATCGCCGATATTCCTTCAGTACTGAAATCGGCGAAGTGGGAGTAGTAGACCATTGGGCAAAGCTAAAGCACGCAAACGCCCAAAAAATCAAAAGTGGCAGAAATATGCATACGTGATGACAACGATAAAAATGCGCATCGGGTATACAGGGTCGTGGGATGTCGTGGTTTGCGTGGTTTAGCGTTGCCAAATGTCGACGCAATTTCAGTACGTAAGGAAATCGGCTATATCTCGCCACTGAAAGCAGATAAACGCAAGCGGTTTTTTATTGCCAATGGCGCTGAAAATTAGCCGTGGGGTTTTTTTTGACCGCTTTTCTCTTCGTCGCCTCCTTCCTTCCAGCTCGCATTCGTTGGCCCAGGAGAGATGGAAACATATTCCTAGATCCTGAGATAAATCTCTAACATTGCTCTCCTATTCTAAGTAAACAAACTGTACGCATCGTTTCGTTTCAATAAACCTGTAAATCCTGACATTTTCTGCTTTGTCCACGTCTTGGTGCTTGCTACCAGTGTTCCACTGGAGTCTACCTCAAACGACGTTTCCATGAAACTTCCTTTCTTGACCTTAGTTGGTCCTTCGCTCCCATTTATCACAGCAGCGTCTGTAAAAACCAAACTCAAGCAGAAAAAACGTACTTTACGTGTATCTAGGGCAGGGGTACATGGTCGGTTGCAGTGCCATGTGCTGAACTTGACGACGCTTAGCATGAACTGCACGCAACACCCCACAGGCTGGACCGCTGGAGCAAATACAGAATGAGGAGGCCCCAAGCCCAAATTAAGTCTTACCACTCCAATCGAGCAAGGCCCCCGTTATCATCATGACCACACTGATCAGCTGAAGAGAGTGCAAAGCCATAGTTTTTTTTTCAAAAAGTACTAACTTGTCAGACAATGGACAAACCTGATGAGGAGAACAGCTTTTAAGCAAAAAAATGAGTGGTTTTTTCTCCTGAACGATTCTCTATTTGAACAGGTTGCCTACCGGATCTTATTACTAACAGGTTGAACAGGTTGTCCAACAGGATCTTATTACTAAACACCAACACGGATTTTTAGCGCGCAAATCAGTAACCACGCAACTCTTAGAAAGTTTGGATTTTTGGACCGAGGCTATTGACAATAAGCAATGTGTGGGTGCAATTTACTTAGACTTTAAGAAAGCTTTTGATAGTGTCAGTCATCCTCTAAGCTCATTCTAAAACTGAAATCTTACGGTATTGAGGGGCATTTACTAAATTGGATTCATGCTTTTTTGAGTAATCGATTGCAACGAGTAAGCGTAGGAAGTGCATTTTCTAACTACATGCCTGTGACCAGTGGTGTAATCCAAGGCAGTGTGCTAGCGCTAGGCCCATTACTTTTTCTGCTATATGTAAACGATATCATAGAGTACGTTTCGTCCACTGTGTGTGCTAAGCTAGGTCCATCAAAATTCAGAAGTCTCCAGACCCACTCGTCCCGTCCGTTTTAACGAAACGGAGTACCATTCAAAGCACTGAGGCTTTGCGTCGTTTCTGTAGAATGAGTTTTTTGGATGTGAAAGAAAAGGGCAGGTTAGAAGCTGAGGTTAGAAGGGGTCTGAAAAGCCCCGAGGCAAAATGTGGTGCAAGCCAACGCTAGGGCAGAGTGAAGAAAGATAGCGCCTTCAACGTGTAACGGGCGCAGATTACGCCTAAGGTAGGGTGTGGGGTAAAACCGAGCAGTGGGAAAATTCCGGACACTTCAGCTGTACTTCACTTTGTCCATCCATCCATCCAGCTCATTATGAAAACAGCGACGTGCAGTAGGGCTCACAACCAATTTTCAGAGCAATAATGGGGTGGAGTGTGGAGGTAGTACCTACCCTACACACTTCCGCCGGTTTTTCTCGTTTCCCTCTTTGCCCCGCAGTACCCTATATACATAAGGTGTGGGAGGGATGGGAACTGAGGAGAAAAGTTGGCGATGGAGAGAGCGGAAACCCTGTCAAATGATGCAACCCGGCCGCTATCAATCACATTCCCAATCGTATGCCGACCACCACCAAAACCTCGAAAATTGCGCGCCCCCAAAACGTACTACGTCAGATCCACCGAACCACTACCGTACTGCAAGCCAAACTAAACGTACGTACGTACACCTAGAGGCGGCAGGTTTAACTCTTTACGTACATACCTTTAAGCAAGGGGAAGCAGAAAACTAAGAATACGTGTATAGAGTACAAAGAGATGATAAAACTGGCGTAGGAAGGAGCGAAATTGTTTTGATAAAAGAACAACGACCTGCCTTTTCTTTCACATTTCGGTGGAAGGGAGAATTCGGTGCAATATTACGCATTTAGCTTGACTGTAGGCTGTGGCGTAGCTTTGTAATGTAGTACGTAGGTGTGTTTGGTTACGTCATTGGGATGCTGTAACAGATGTGTTGCGATTATTGTTTTCCTCTTTTCTAAGGCTTTATCAACGTTTTGTTGCCTTTGTTCTTGATCTTGCTGGTTGGCCTAGAACGTACCGTTGCAATCAGGCCTTCAATTGGACGAGCTACGGAGCTAGGTATTAGCTGTTGATGATTGTACTATCTGTGATGGAGTAGTTTTTGATTGAATGATTGGGTCGATAATGCATCATCGATTGGATAAGGACGTTTCGTATGTTATGGGGTTACGGTAGCTTTAAAAATATTGGACTTTCATTCGCTTTATAGGCTTCTCTATGCTAGAATGCTAGAATCCCTATATGCTAGAACTCATTTCCGCATTGTTTTTCCAGATGATACTTTTATTTGTAGCCGTGTTGTACGCACACGCACATACTGTACCTACAGTGGGAATAGTACGTACGTGCGTACCTTTACCTGTTCGCTCGAGCCCTATGCGCTTTTTACACCTACAGTACGTATGTTGTATGTACCTATTTGCTTGCAGTATTTGAGCTTACATTGGCGTAGTAGCTTTCAGCCCAATGTCTGTCATCTTCGATCTTCTTTCTACTTTACGATTTCTCTACTTTACACCCTTATTACGTGCATTGTTCTGCTAGAGAAGAGTATAGCGATGGCATTGTGAGAAGAAGCGCATTGAAGCATTAGGAAGCTTCTCCTGTAGTAGTAGCTAAGCTTCATCTGCTAGCGCGACGTCTTAAGCTACGTACCTACCTTCTGCTACTGCCACATGTAGTGCTTGCAGTCAGAGTTGCATATAAGTAATTTGAAGCGCTAAAGCTTTCGTCTTCAATCGCTTGCATTTTGCATCTGTTGCACAGCAACTGGAGCAAGCACGATTGCAGCACACAGGTCCCTAAACTGCTGAGGATACACGCGGGGTAAATCGGGCCAATGAAAATTTCCCGTTGGGAAGATGAAGAAGTGGTTTCAATCAATATGATCGAAAGCAAGAGCCTCCTTGCTTGCTTTCTTTTATCTCTAAAGGTTGCACAATTTACTTAAGGTACGCCCTAATTGATTTTATCCCCTTGTCTAACACCGATGGAAAAGAGTTTTGGGGTGGTCCGAATTGTCCCAAAAGCCTCAGGAATTGTCCCGCACTATCGTACTGACTGCGAACTCTGTTGAGTTGAGTTGCAAGGCTGTGTGATGCCAAGTCAAGTAGGCGGCTCTCTAAGTAGCTCCTCTATCCTGGCATCTGCAAACAGTTTTATTGTGCCCTTCCAGACACTTTGGTTGTGCTCAGTCAGGCTTCATCGGCGCTTTTCAGAGCTTGTGTTGCGTGTACGCAAGCCACGCGCCCATTGTCAAAAAAGTTCTGCAGCCAATAAACAGCGAACGCAGAGCTGAAAAGTTTCAGGAGTTATAGTAGCGCTAAGAGAGATAAAGCCCTACCGCCGCCACGCTAGCGACTACGTACATGTACAGTAGAATCATCGAGTTGAAGCAAGCGTATGCGCTCTGTTTTTTGTGCCACCGAAAACCATTTTGAATTATATATTTTCAGAGAAGGGCGGAAGCAGCCAGAAGGAAGCTGCCGGTACTATCTGGTTCTTCCTCCTGGAGAGGAGAGGAGGGAAGGCAGAAGAGAGCGAATGAGCGGAGGGAGACGTACAGTATTTTGGGCTGAAGATTCGATTGACTAAGGAATAATTACTGTAATTCTATGGCTGATGAGGAGGAAGTGGCTGCTCCTGGCGAAGAGGAGGAAGGAGGTGGAGGAGAGGAGGTAGAGGTGCAGAATTTTGAGCAATCTGAGGAGCCACCTGCGGAAGGTGAAGAAGGGATGGAGGACGAGACTGCAGCTGCAGGAGAGACAGAGGAGCTGGCTGAGGGAGTTGAGGAGACAGAGGCTGGCATCGAAGAGACCGTGGTGGAAGCTGAAGAAAGCTTCATCCAGGTGGAGGTGGAGGGAGAGGGAAAAGCCGAGGAGACTCCGATTGAAGAGGAGGCCCCACCAGCTGAAGAAGAGCCAGCGCCAGCGGGCCAGGATGAGGACAAGACTGATTATCAGGTGAGCCTCAGCACCACCACTCATCTCGCCAGGCGGGAGCTGTCGATTACCGTTTCGCAGAATCCGCATTCCCGAAATATCGAGGTAGGGGGGCCTCCTGAGTGTACTGTATGTAGTGTATGTACAGTACAGTAGGTACATTGGGATGGCTCAACAGTTTAGGTAGGTTCGCTGGCTCTGGGAGGTTGATTGTTTTTCTAGCGCGCATTTCTTCTTCATCAACAAAAAGATGTTCAGCTGCTGTGGATCTGTCTAAAAACGCAGAGCTTGCTGCAAGCCAAAGCGTGCGTGCGTATGCCAGACCGCTAAAAATTTCATTTTCGCCAAACTTCATTATGTAACTCGAGTAATGTACATTATGTATGTACTACCTACCCAGGGTATGAGCAGCGTAGCGTACATACCTACATTCCTACCTTTATGTTAGTTTTTCTTGTAAAAATCCCTTGTTGCTCTAGGCTGTAAGCCGGGAAGTCGGTTGGGTTGCATCTTAGAAATTACAAACCATTTATAGCGCTCTAAAAGAATCGTTGCAACAACGTACAGCTGCTTTAGATGCCTAAAGATACTAGTAGGCCTACAAATGAATATTGTCTTTTGCATTTCGCTTCTAATTTGTCTGGTGTTTTTGCTTGCGTAGGTTCCCGACATTCAAGAGACGGAAATGGCGGCGGAGGATATTCGAGCATCCATGGACGACGTGGCGGACATTCCACTCGAGGAAAGTGTGGAGGAACCAGTAGAACCAGAACCGGAACCGGAAGTTATGCAAGATGTCCCGATTGAGGAAGCAAAAGAAGAGGAAGAGGCGCCGCCTACCGCAGAAGAAGAACCGCCCGCCGCAGAACCAGAACCGGAACCGGAGTCTCAGGCAGAACCAGAACCGGAACCGGAAGCTGCCTCGACAGCAGAAGAAGAACCTGCTGCAGAGGAGCCACTGCAAGAATCGATGCAGGAGGTACCGGTAGAGGAAGCAGAGCCTGAGCCGGAACCCGAGCCGGAACCAGCACCCGCTGAAGAACCAGAGCCGGAACCTGAACCTGAACCGGAATCCCAGAAGGAAGAACCTCCTCCCCCTAGGAAGAAGAGTTCTGTCGCCAGTAAGAAAGGAGGAGAGGAGGAGCCTGCTGCAGCTCCTGCTAGGAAGAAGTCCTCGGTAAGCAGCAAGGAGGAGGAGCCGCCGAGGAAGAAAAGCTCGGTGGCGAGCAAGAAGAAGAAATCGACGGCGGAACCACCAGCGGCGGCGGTGACAAAGACGGAATCGGTAGAGGAGGAAAAAGTTGCAGAGGAGATTGCAGAGGAGGAAGCGGCGAAAGAGGAAAAGATGGAGGAGGAGGAGAAGATTGAGCAGGAAACGCCGGCGGAAGAGGTGGCGGTGGAAGAAAGGAAAAAGTCGACGGCTGCTGCTGCACCGCCGCCAGTTGAGGAAGAGGTGAGGCGAGACGCTTGTTTCTGATGGCATGAATAGTAATAATTCCATTCGTTTGAGCCTTCCTATAATGTTCACATGTACAGTACGTACGGTAGGGTGAATGAATATGTAGGGTACCATGGGGGAAAGTCGGCCACCTCATCAGATCTCAGGAACCAGTGCGTGAAACAAAGCAAGTAATATACCAAAAGATAGGTCTTTTGAAGCTGAGTTTAGAGTGCCAAGTGCGTTTGCATTGCTAAACTTATTTAGAGAGTTATGGCGCTTTTTATCCTGGGGGGTAAAGTCGGCCACTGGGGGTAAAGTCGGCCACCTAAGAAAAAAGTGTATTTTGAGACTCCCAGGACGAATATCAGGGTGCGGTCAGTTGCAACAGAAGCAGAACAGTCTGCCAAATGCATCGGCCAGCCAAATAGCCAGTCAACTCGCTCTAACTAACAGGTGGATGGGCGTGAATGAAAGAAGTTCGCTTCCAGTACAGTGTTGGAGTTGCCTTCAGTACTGGGGGGTAAAGTCGGCCACCTATGAATCCAGTACTGGGGGGTAAAGTCGGCCACCTATAAGAATCAACTTGATTCTCAAGCATATTTTTTAGACTGTCAGGACAAATTTCGGGGTGCGCCCTGTGGCAAGAGCAGCAGAACAAGTTGCCAAACTGGATCAGCTAACTAATTGCTAAAAATCAGCTCAAACTAGGAAGAATTTCGCCAACGTTACAATGTTGCAGTTTCCTTCAGTACTGGGGGGTAAAGTCGGCCGGCCGACTTTTCCCATCCTTCAGTACAGGCATTAGGTGGCCGAAATTACCCCACTAAGTACTGAAATTGTTTTTTGCTATATCTCCAGTACCAGTGGGGCGATTTGGTTGAAACTTCGCCTGGGGGTAGGGTACGATGCCCCCTTGCCCTCCACATACCGGGTGTTCATTTATACCATACAGGGTGTTTTTGCGCACTGTCTAAAGTTTGGTCATTTTTGACCTCTTTTTGAAAAATGTAACCCGTGAGCTTGATGTTTCAGCGAATGGTGAACCCAATAGCTCATTTGAAAGAGGAAAGTTCAAGGAATCGATTGATATCCTACTTGTCTTAATCGGTTGGATGATTGCCGAGATATAATGCCTTGAAGCTTAGGTGGCCGAATTTTCCCGTGGCCGACTTTCCCCCATGGTACCCTATGTACTGTACATGAGTGTATACCACGTGAATCAAAAAATCCTATAGTGGGACAGCTATAATTTTTCCCAAAAAAGTAATGCAAATTATTTGGACACTAGTATAAAAAATAAAATTTGAGAAAAAGAAAAGAAAGAAAAGAAAAAGATTGCGAAACGAAATCGCAAATTTTGACGACAACAAAAAGGTGTTGCGAAGAATAATTATCACTACGTTATTTATCGTGATCAGGCATTTCGTTTCTACGTTCGCAACATCTTTTTGTTGTCAAAATTTGCGATTTCATTTCGCAATCTTTTTCTTTTCTTTCTCTTCTTTTTCTCAAAATTTATTTTTTATACTAGTGTCCAAATAATTTGCATTACTTTTTTGGGAAAAATTATAGCTGTCCCACCATAGGATTTTTTGGTTCACGGAGTACAGTACGTAGGGTGAACATGTACTGTATGTACTTTGCATGCGTTTATACAGTGCGTAGGGTAAATATGTATGTACTGTACTACATGTGTGTGTACGTATATGTACCGTTCGTACACGGTTTTTGGTTCCTGCGTGCACACAGTACATAACATACACACCACTGCTTGCACTGTACTTGCACTGCTGAGTAGGCGGCTCTCTAAAAGTGGCTTAGTTACTTGCGAAATAAAAACACTGCAGCTACCTTTTTGATTAGTGTAATGTCACAGATTACTGACCGTTTTAAAGTACACGTACCCTACGTAGTCACATATGTACAGACATGAAAGTATGTGAAAATAAAATGTGGAATTAATACATAAGCTTGTCGTTTTTGTTGCAGCCTCCACGCAAAGCGAGTGTCCGCGCCTCACCCCCGCCTGCGCCCAAACTCTCCACCAGCAGCCGCACTTTCGAGTACGAGACCACCGAATCCAAACCCACCGTGACCGAATCGGCTCCGACCCGAGTAGTTCGCGACACCACCGCTTCCTATCGGCCAGCACCAGCTGCAGAAACAAAGAGCAGCTCTCTCGGCGACAAGTACGCCTATTCTCCTCGCGCGGCCATGGCCACGATTGCGCCGGCTCGCAAGTACGGAGGCGACTACGAGCCTTCCGGCGGCGGTCGCTCCGTGGCTCATTCATACATGCGCGCATTCGATTCGATGGTGGGCACTGGCGCGTTCGCCCGCAACGATTACGCGACGGATCAGGTGCTGGCCCGCAGCCGCAGTCGAAGCAGGGATCGTTTGACCCAGCGGAGGAGCATGAGCGCCCACCGGGTTGCTGGGATTTACGGAGGAGGGAGTAGGGATCTTTCGATCGGTCTATCGAGCGTCGCTCCTTCCCGGCAGACGTCTTTTGCGAGTTTCATGGATTATGCGCAGTCGAAGAGGGGCGTCGGAGGGGATTTAAGTCGCAGCAGTTCCCGCATGGATATGCTCAGTCGATCGGGCAGTCGGCAGGATGTGATGCGGTCGGGAAGCCGGATGGATCTGGCGAAATCCTCCAGCAGAGTCTCCGTCATGGATGACTACGTACCGCTCAGCAGAAGCGCGTAAGTTCCCGTGTACGTTTTAAGACGTACATTATAGTTCCTACAGTATGTACACTACATGATTAGTATGTGTTTTAGAATACGTACGTATGAATGTAGTTCATGTGTGTACATGTACATAGTAGGCCTATGTATTGTACAGGGTGTCCCAAAATAAACCGGCCACCTTTCCGTGCATGTAACTCTGGAACGACACTAAAGATTTTCAAGCGGTTTCTTTATTTTTGTAGCCAAAGATTCAACTGAGATCTGTACAAAATTTTAGCTTCGTACACCCAGTGGAAGGTGCTCAAACACCTTCTTACTCCGGCGGTCAAAAACGAGGGTTTTTCTAACTGGTAGTGCCGATTTAGTGGTCTTTTGTGCATGGGTCCAAGATATAATTAGTCTCATAATGAAAAAGAAGCCCCAAAATGCTAGGAAATGTGAATCTCATGCAGTAACACTAATTCAACCATAGCAAATGCATGGAACAGGGTATCTTGAAAAATTAAGACCGAGATTTTCTCCATACTGAAGAAAAACGTCGATTTTGAACTTCGAGATTCAAACCGTCGTAATTTCCGAAGTATGTGGACTAAATAGCTGAAATTTTGTACAGATCTCAGTTGAATCCTTTGCTACAAAATAAAAAACCGCATAAAAATCTCAAGTGTCGTTCCAGAGTTACATGCACGGAAAGGTGGCCGGTTTATTTTGGGACACGCTATGTATTAATTACTGTTCCAACCCACTTACAGTACATACTTTTAAAATTGTATGTACGTACATACAGTACACTGTACCGATGGATGGGAACTTTATATGTACGCAGACTGAAAGCTCTAAATGGTTTCCAGCGTTTTTCGTTTCCACGGACCATTTTCTGATTCTGCCATGAATAATACTTATGTGACGAAAACCAATGCGTCGAAAAGTCTCGACTACTTTTATACTGGATGCCGACTGTTTGTTGTCACACTGTGCAGTAATTTTGTCTGTTGGTTAAGATCTCGTACGTCGGCAGCGGAGCCGATCAACGCCTTCTACGAGATGCAGGACTCGCGGGTGGACAAGTACGTGACGGCGCTGACGCAGCCCTACGAGTCCTACTTGTACAGCTCCAGCTACCGATACACCGGAGCCCGACCCACCACCTACCGTCCAGCCGCCAGCTACTACATGCCACCCACCACTATGGTACGGTACGGTTGTGGGCGGATAATCCAAGGCAAAATGCTGTGCAGCTTTCGTAGGGTAACCTGG